>OMNN01096762.1:0-25879 GCA_900302755.1 Chromis chromis
GCCTCCAATTATGCTCAATATCGGATGCGATTATCAGATCCAATATTCAGCATTTTTTCGATTATTGGCATTGCTTTTTTTCTTTTTTAACAAATTGGACCTGCAGTGGAAAACGGTTTAATGTCCCACCCACAGGACCATCTGATTGGTTAAAGACAGAAACATATGTAAAACATAAATAAATACAGGTATTTCAACTATTTTGACTTGGTCTTGACTTGGTATTATTCTTATTCTAAATTTTGACACTATTTTACATCAAATCTATATTGGTTCCAAATATCTGTTATCTGTCCCCCTTGATAATACTAATAATACTAATAATCTGTAACAATATTGGTCCGTTTGATACCAAAACTGGTCAGTTTCTACTAAAAATGTTTAACTCCTGATTTCAAAATGTACGTGACAAAAAGCAGGAAACCGGAGAATCCAGCATGTCCAAACAATAAGCTGCATACCTTTTGCATGTGGTAGATGTTGTTTGAAATATCCGCCTCATTCTCATTTGCGCTCAAGTATTCCAGGCGTTCTTCTTCTTCCTCTCTTGTGTCCGTGCGTCATTGTTCCTGTGTGTGAGTGTGTGCAGCGCTGAGATCCTCTGGAGGAAATGCACCGAGGCCTGAAAACAGGCCAGAGAGGAACAGCACAGGAAGCTCCGGTGCTTACATAACAGCCTTATTGAGGGGATCGGTATTTGACATGTCACATACCAATCTCCACTATCAGCCCCCCACTCTAACCCCTCACGACAACCCCCCTGCCCCCACATGTATCAGGTTGGCCAGGTCTCACTGAGGACACATTTGGGCCTCCGCTCAAGTAAGTTCCTGCTGGACTGTTACAGTATGTTTGTCCAACGGGGACACTTGATTTGAATGTCCAGACCAGTGGTATGTAAACTGATTTCTCCCTGGATAAATATTTAGATGTCTTCCCACGAGCCCTTTTTTCCCCCCTCTGCAACAGGTAGTGTTGGTCTTAGATGTAATCACCTTCTTAGGCCGGGTTTAATGGCTCGCTTGTTGCTGTTTAACGGAAGCCAATGATGTGTGGTTCACCTATAAGTCTGGCTGAAGGAAGATAAGGAGGTTATTAAAGACCTTCCTTCCACAGGGAGAAACCCCAGTGTCTCAGGGTTTCTTGGCCACCAGTAGCAGCAGCCTTGCCGACCCTGCACAGCAGTATTTATAGAGCACCGTGGATGACTCATTTGGCCGAGTGCCCACTCTTCGTTCACCAGATTTACAGGTCCCCACTTTGGGGAGGGCTGCTTGATTTACGATGCACCCCACCTCCCTCCACCGCTAGCTCCCACCCCACCCGTCTCTCTTCCTTCAGGGAAGAGCACACACACACCATCTTGCCTTCGGCTTGCCATTTCACTTGCAGCTCTCTGTCCTACACTACTTTCCTGTGTGTCTCAGAAATATGCCTCGTCTGCTCTTTCAGCTGCTCTGACAGAAGCTACGCTGCATGTAGAGGAGAAGGCTTCCTGAGAGGCAGACAGACTCGCCTCAGCCTGACCTCGCCTAACTGCTGCTGATCGGCGTGTCACATTGACCTGCCTTTGACTTCAAAAATGAAGTTGTAGGCGAAAGAGTTATATGAGGTGGAGGAGAAGCAAAGGAAGGAGGGTGAGAGTAGGAAGTGCAGTGGAGCGATTTTCAGAGGCAGAAGCAGAAGGAGATGAATCGATCTGTGGCACAGAACAAGAACAGATGAAGAAGTGGCACTTGGGGGCCGGCGTTCAGCAGCGAGAGCCTGGCTTTTGCTCCCTAAACTTTCAGCTGAGGAGGGGGCACGTCTTCGTCTGCACCCCATGGATCTTAACTCCAACCCAGGTGTGTCTCTTTGCATAGCCCTCATTAATACTAACACAATTGCATCAAGTGTGGAGTGATTCATTCCGATGGCAGAGTTATAATTAGACTGCACTGTTCATAGTTTCAGTGGAAGGAATATGTGGAGGGATTTCTCAGACAGCTTTACTCGTCTTCAGACACAAAGCTACTTGCAGATGAGCTGCAAATTATTCTCTGTTCTCATTTTGCAAGAGTCTTTTTGATGTGCAGTCCATGTGTCATGTTGAGTGTTTTACAAGTTCCAGTTCATAGCCGACGATTATTGCAGCTGTGATTTATGATGAGCCAATAATGATGCTTTAAATTCCTAATATTCCCTGCCATTGCCACAGCTTTGTCCACTGCAGAGGCATCTGCAAATGTTCTTTGACTAATACTGTTTTATTTCTGACTAAATGATTCATTTCATATGCAGAAATGTCAATAGGAATATTTCGTAGAGGCTTTACTCAGTAACAATATATTGATGGGATGGGATTGAATATCAGTCTTTAAGCCTGATGATCCTTATTTGGAACATTACTTTCTTTTCAGTTTTCACTAAATGCAGCTTTTAGTCATGCTACAGGGGATGATATTGTGAGTCTGGTGGTTTACTGAGCAAAATTTGGATTTATTGCAAAAAAGTTTGCATTGTCCAAAGAGGATGAACTCTGATGACTTTGGCGATTGCTAGACAATCGCCAAAGGTTTTTAAGTGAGATGTCTCAACAACAATGGGATGGATTTCCATGAAATTCATGTTTCCCTCAGAATGAACTGCAATAAGGCTAAACAATTGTTTGAAATATTTCGTACAAGTGCCAAGCACCACTTTAAATGAAGCACCGTGTTGCTACAGAGATGTCTAGATGCATATAAATTATATTTTCCAGGCATAAGGGAACACGTGTGTTTGGTACAGACTGCAGCAAAAGTCACATCATTTTAATGATATGCTCTTTTCACACTAAAATTGTTATTCATAATGCAAATTGATCTTTTTGCCATAAACTGTAATAACTTTGGTTACACTTTTATCACCAAACACTTCAAAAGTAGATTACATTGTATAAATACTTTGTACTTAGTTCTGATTAGAAGTCATTCACATGTTAACAAGCTAATATTGTGGATATCACAACATTATTCTGATTAAGCATTTGCATTTTAGTATGAGGATCAGCTCAAAGAACAGCCTCACAGAGGATGGTTATAGACTCTTGTGTATGCACTGTTTCATATACAATCTGGAGATCTACTTGTGCCCTTTGTGATGAAAGTCTAGACTGTATATAAAAGATTTGCAGCCACCGTGATGTCGCCTATTGTTTTGTGGACTACTGTTGCCTTGAGTATGACATTTGGTCGTCACCATCTTGGTCTTTTGAAATGAACTTGATGAGAGAACAGTGGATCTGACTGAGAACTTTTGAGGACACTACATGCACCCATGGTACTGACCTGTCAATCATAAAGTACCCACGCCATATAATATGCCCTGCTTTATCATCTATTTTACTTAACAAGTAACATTTTACTACAAAATGAACACCATACTGGATTTTTAAAGACTTGAAACCAGTGCTTGAGACCATGAAGTCATTGGGAAAATGTTCACTGAGCTAACAAATAAACTTAGAAGTAGCGTCATTTTCTCATAAACTTTTGGCATCCAGAGAAGTCGGAACCTGCTGGCCGGTTTGAGGTTCTTCTGCAATTAGTTTCACCGTCAGAAGTGCTATGTTCAATATGTTGCAATTTTTTCCTACACTACTCAGTGTAAATTACAATCCAACATTTCTTAAATACAGTGTATTTATTTAACCAGAAAGTCCTAGGGGTTAAAGACCTGGACAAGAATGCACCATGTCATAAAGTTACAAAGCTCATAAAGCATGACACAAGTGACAAAGTCAAAAGTAAAATGCATTAGAACATTAGAACAACCAGGGGATGAAGGTACACAAAACTAAATCCAGTTTCGGAGTAGTAATCTCACATTTTTAGTTACACAACTTGTGATCAGAGCTTTGAGCTCTCCTAGTAAGACAAAATCATGGTGGTGTGTTCTGAAGGTTATTCAATAAGCCTCTAAATTATGTATGTAGTTTAAGTGTCACCTTGGTTAGTTGCACCAGATATGTAGCTTTAAAAGAAACCTTGCCAGAGGAAGAAAAATAATGCTCAGTAAAAGAGCATTCTTGTAGTTGGGTCGAATTTCACTTTGCTTGGCTGCTCGAGGCAGATAACAGAACAGGCTCCTGGATTCATAGCTCCCAGCCTGCCTGTAAATCCATCCGGGTAAAGACGTTCTCATGCAAAAATCTGAAGCAACAGATGGGAGAGGAAGCAGGCAGAAAAAATACTGTATTATGCAGACTGTTGGAGCAGAAATGAGATTTCAAGAATTGTTGATGGAGGCGAGGGGAGAGTGTATGAGAGAAAAACAAAGGGATTTAAACAGTGAACGAACAAATTGAACATATTATTTTACAATTCTGTCAACTCTGGATGATCAGTTTTTGATTTCATCATATTATATAGCTGTTGAAATCATAAAGTGTGGTCGTGATAATAATTATTCAACTAGTAGAATTCCTATTTAAGACAACATTTCAAATATTTGCTGGATTCCTTGAATGTCTCAAGCTCTAGAAAGACAGTAGATGTCAAAATAACTGTTAGTTGCAGGCCTAAAGGGCACTTCAGTTTAAGAAATACTGACATCCAGCAGAGTTAACAGCAGATTTCAAACGTATCATGCATGTGTGATATCTCAGCAGTGGCATCAGTGACTGTGGTCAATGAAAGCTTTTATTTTAGCTCCGTTGCTCAGGCTTGAACTGAGAGAACTGACCGAACAGCATCAGCAAAAGTTCAGCAGTGCATACTCAAACACACAAAGAGCCAACATCATCATCAGCACTTCTCTGTCTCTGCACTTAGATCACCACCAGTCTTTTTCTTTGCACTGCAGCGCTCTTCGGCCGACTGTGCTTTGGCCAGCTTTGTCAGAAAAAACAACCAGGGTGTGGAGAGACAGCACTGCTGCGATGGCCAAAATGAAAACACGCTTTGGATGTTGGCTGTCCGTATGATGGGTCAGAGAGGGTTTTATGGTGCACGCCTCTGAGTTCAACCGTCACACTGACAGACACGAGCACAATATTATTACACAATGACACGGATGCCTCAGCTTTGGAAACACATTCCCTATTTTTGGAACAGAAATGGTATCATTCATGTTCCACCTCTTCAGTCGCTAAGTAGAAACATGTCGAGGTAGAAAAAAACCTCATACAGGGTGATGATTGATGAATGCCAATCAGATTTATCTCGACTTTCTATCAAAATAATGTCCCCCTATGACAGGCCCCTCAATCTCCAAAAGCAATCTCACAAATGAAAAGGCTGATTAATGCTTGCATGACACATGACCAGAGTGAATTCATTTTGCAGAGGAATTACTTTAGGTGAGTGGAAATTATCCAAAACACTCTTTTAACACACAGTCGTCGGGATTTCTTTTCATGCTTCTATCCAGAGACGACAGGCCTAAACTCAAACTATCTGTTAGATCATGCACTCCTGTTTGTTGCTGCTTCTCACTGGGAGTCAGCCAGCTTCTGTGCCTCCATTAGTCACAATAAACCTGAAGTTGGGTGACTATAGCCCTGTCTGAAAGGTTCAAAGGGCTTCCTAAAGGCCAGGCTGACTCAACCTACCAATTTCGGCTGCAGGGAGTGCAGGTGTGCATCTACCCTGAAGCCCTCATCTGTGCTGAAAGCTGATATTAGAAGGTATTAGTGAGCAGCGCAGCAGGTACTTTGTCAAGTCCAGTCCTTGTTTCATTCTCTGGTGTGGATTAAGGAAGGTTCACTGCCTTCTACATCAAGTTTGTCTGTTTCCTTCAGCATTATTGTAATTGGTTAATGCATGTTAGCAATCAAGCAGCCAACAAAAAGGCTGATGACAATATATACTGAAAAAGACAAATCATTCTATTTTGTTTTTGCTCTTTTATCCACAGAATCCTCAATTCCATTGTGTATGTAGCACTGACAGCATCCTGTATATAAATGAAAACATATTTCAGATATTGGACAAACATCTTGGAAGATCATTTGTTTGGGATCACAGAGTGCACACCAGTGAATCCCTGGCATGCAGTCCGCACAGATTTACAGTCTCACGGCCATGAGTGCATGATACACTTGTCGAATTGGTGATCTGTCATAGTGAGATATGTTTACATAACCGTGAGAAAGCATACATGTTTCACACAGACAGACACACATGCATATAGTACAAAGATGAAAATATAAACACTCATCCTGTCAGCCCAGCAGACAGCATAGCTGCTTAAAGTGTGTCTGGTTATACACAAAACATAAATTCTCTGCCGATACGGTGATGATACCGGGCTAAAGGTGCATTAGAGCTGGTGTCAGGTTGACTTCAGAGAGCTCTCCTGCGGTGTCACTTGGGGTTTTTCTCTTGGATCTGTATGTACTGCACCTTTTCCAGAAGCTTCCTCTAGTATCAGTATGCTTGTATCACGAATGTAAGGTTTCAGCCTCGCAGCATTGCGTGCAAGTGTTCAAGTGACAACAGCTGCCAGCCGTCACCAAAACTCAACACTCCTCACATTTTAATGGGATATTAATCCCCCAGTCAGTAGCTGCTGAAGCTCCACGAGGTTCACTCGTAAGGATTTTGGTATTTTAACAAACCTCAAAGTGTTACCCCGCATGCTTTCATGTTGTTCGGAGTTAGTCTAGAATTAATCTCACATTCGCTCCATGTCGCCGCAGAAATAAATATGTCAAGCAGGATGGTTGTGGTTTCTTACCGATGGCTGAGAGCTTCCAGAAATTATGTCATTTGCGATTTATACTTGCAATTGTCCGTTTTGGGCCGTTGTCATTGTAAGTCACGTATTAAAGGATCAGTTCTGGCCTTTTCATACGTGTTAGCACATTTACTCTAAATCACATGGCACTTTACACCTCTTAGAGGAAAACATGGTTTATTTTAGGTTGTTTGATTCAAATTTCCTGCCCTGAAGGCTGCCACTGGTTTCCATTTCAGTGAGGTATGAACACTAACTTTAAGTAACTTGAAACTAGCCTAAAATACAATATATAGCAGTAAAAATGATGTATCCTTTTACTTTCCTTAGACGCTAGAAGAATACAAATGCATTATTAGAAAATTACACCATGGTAGTAAAAAATAGCAGTAAAAGGCAGGTATGAGCCTTTAAAATGTTGACTACGACTCACCTCTGTATCAGTCTCTACTCTTTATGATTATCATGCCAACTTATGTTACAAGCACTGGGCCGTAAGTTCAGTCTGAGCCGTGTTTCCTTTTTGTAAAGTGGAAATTGATTCCCCTTACATAATGGTATATTTACAGCAGCCTTGGCAGAACACACAGACATAGCTCTTTATTTAGTTGGCATGAAATCAGAACAGAGACACTTGGCTCTTTGACAGGCCTGTGACCTCCCTGAACGGACTGACCCATCGCTCGCCTGCTTGTCCTCATGACAACTCATTAAAACTCTGCCCGCTCACTACTCAACAGCTGCATTTGACCGGAGCGCTTCATTTCCCTTTCGCCTGAGAACAGAGGAGTTAATATGTGGAGACAGAATCACTCAGTTTCATCCAGGAGAATTTTTTTGAAATAGATACCTATAACTTAAAGATTTATTACTATGCCTCCCTACTCTGACTTCCTGGACTGTTATGGTTGATCCTGCAGCTTTAAGTAGTCCAGGTATCATGTTAGCCTTTCAGCGCAGAGAATTTAGAGCTGATGTGGCCATTATTCTCTATTTTTTGGTGCCACGATTACCTGCTTCCCTATGGGCGCCCGTAGAAGGACAGTAGAGCCAAACAGTCCTCGTCCCCTTTGACCTCCCCACTCCTATTCACTTTGTTACTCATTCAGCATCAGATGGTAATGGATAGCCGTAGTAACTCTATGGAGTCTGTGTTCTCCGCCAGACAATGTCTTTGGGGACTCAGGTGGGGGGCTAATGTTGTCGTGTCTGTCTTGAGATTATGTCTATTGACAGGTGAGGACCACCATGACACCAGGAAGAAAGTGAGCCATCGATACCTTTCAGGGGGTGAAACAAGACACCCATTAGAGATACATGGGATGATATAGCCTCAGAGGGAGGAGCTATACACCAGGGACTGTGTAGCATGTAAAAACTTGTCATTCAAACAGCAATATTTGGTGTTCTTTTTCATTATTTGATTATTTCAAACAGACTCCTGCACAGTGTATAGCTTGCAAACTTCCTGTTGTTTTTTCTTTATTGCAAATTCCTCTGGAGGCCTTTTAATGTATACAGTCATGACAGAGTACAGATAAATTTACTGATTATTTGAAATATAAGCATGCATTGGGAGCAGATTGAAATTCTATGAGATCTTGTATTTATTATGAAGGATTTTATCTGTTCATCAGTACTCCTTTTCACATCCATTTTGCTTTTTTGGTATGCAGTTTGGCCCTTTAAGCATTCACATCATACTATTTTACCCATTTAATGCAAACAATTATGGGATTAATCAATGATTGTGACTTTACAAAGTTTTTTCTAACACAAAACTTGGAATTCATGCCTTCCTACAGTTCATCCGCCACTCCCTATTCAAGATGGATTCTCTTTGTAACAAACCATTTCCCTGGTGAAGGTGTAGCACCAGAAAGGTTGTGAATAAATGGATTTTTGAAAGTTAGACAGTGTGTGGGAGTCTTTTGGATACGTTCATCCCCCTCCTACGCACCTGTCTCATAAAATAGATCTGGGCAGAATTCCTTTGTATTATTTGATCATTTGACATTTGCAACCATAATAACATCCAACTAATCTCCTGATAAGAATTATTTTCATTACTGATTATAATTATATCAGTTACTTTTTTTGTTGATTAGGACTGATCATGTTAATAAAGGTCAGAAGAGCGTCAAAAAGGCGCTTAACTCAAATCAGTTGTTGTTTATCAATCCAAAATCAAATTATACGATGAACAGGGAAAACAGCAAATCATCACGCTTGATAAGTAGCACAAATATTGGCACTTTTGCTTTGCTTACTGTAAAGAATGATCCCACTTGCTGCTTTTGCTCAGCATTACCATGTATTGATCATACTAATGCTTTGGCCTTGCTGGACCTTTGTCAAGAGTGTTTTAAAGCAACTGTTCCAACAATGATCTTAAAAGCTAAGAATGAGCCATGTGTAGCCTCATCCTGTTTTAAGACCAAAGCGATACCTACCAACACACCTCCATCTGAGATAGGTGGATGTGTGAATATATGAAAAAATTTCAACTTTGAAAGTAAATAACTTTACAATGACTAATCCTAGAAATCATTTATTTTGTTATCTTGTAAGGAAATGACTGTCAATTAGTCTGCTATCACTTGACAAATTAAATAATCAACTTTTCATTTAATTTTGCATTGTTCTCATTACTTTAATTGGTTTAATTAGTTTTGCTTGTTAAAGTCTGCAACATGAAATGAAACATTATTCATGTGATAGTAAAAAATAATAATGCTGTGTATACACTGTCAATACTGTCTCATATTAAAGTTTATTTGATTCCACAGGCAAAAGGTCACTATGATGACATTATTATGCTCTTAGGAGGTTAACAAAGCACTGCAGTGTGAATGTGGAGATCAGATGTTTGCTTATAGGGTCATGCCCCGTGTCAAACCTTCAGAGAGATCTGCCTATTGTTCCCATTACAGTGCTGAAGAGCGTGTGTGTGTGTGTGTGTGTGTGTGTGTGTGTGTGTGTGTGTGTGTGTGTGTACTCACCAACCCCCTCTCCAAACCTCACCTCCTCCCCCTCCCTCCCTTTCTCTTTCACACCCTCTCAGCTGTGCTCACTCACTCATTCTGAGGCCAAAAAACTGGCAGAGCAGCTCCCGCAGTCAGGAACTCCCGTCCTCACGTTAACTCAGCCGGCCGGGACTTTGTTGCCCATTCAGAGTGGCTCTTTTCTGGATTGCCAGAGATACTGCGGTAGAGTGAACGAGGCATGGAGGTGGTTCATCATTCGATTCATAGTTTACCACAGTATGGATTATCTGATTTACTATCCTCACTTCAAGGTAAAAACTGCATTTATTTAACTATTTTGAGAAGTTTGAAAGCTCACAATCTCTCTACTGCGATATAATGGATATATTTCTCTAAACATACACTAATGTGTCGACTACAGGCTACTTTGTTGTAGCAGCTGCACTTTGCAGAGAGATTAGATCCTCTGGAGGTGATAATACTCACGACTGAGATGGACTGTGTATATAAGGGTGCCATCATCTCTAAACAAAAGGTTTCCACTCTGAATACTCACTCCTTGTGAATGGACTAACATTTTGATGTGGTTTGCGGCTCAGTGAGTGTCTTCCGGTTATGTTGGAGGTATTTATGATGTGTGGACTTCAGAGGAGACTATCATTAGACACATTATTGAATCTCAACTTGCCCCTGCTTGCATGCAAACAAGAAGACTCTTGCAGACAAGAGAGAACAGACACTGATGTGTTCATTTAATCTCCCACCACACACAGATATACAGACACACACACACACACACACACACACACACACCGGGAGAATTATGACACATTTTTTCGTCATTTAAAGCTAAACAAGCTTGTTACAGAGTCTGCATTGTTTTCTGAGCCAGCAGCAGCTGCTTCCTTCACTTGGCAAGCAACACAATCAAAGTCTGGAAGAACTTTTCACAACAAGTCTCCCACAAAATCTATTCCACCTTTGTAAATACTGAATATTTTAGGTCGTTTTTAACCCTTTTTTAAATGCTCACTCCCTTCTGAGCAGCGTCTGACTAAAACAAACCGACTATTTTTGTGGTTAGGCTCTTGGAATTATGTTTTCTTTTGTCTCCTCTTTGGACTTCTAAACTGCTTTGAAGGTGGTGAGACATAATATCTTTAAGGCTTCAGCTGTGTATTTCAAAATGACCACATTAAAGGAGTAGTTCAACATTTTGGGAAATATGCTTATTTACTTTATTACTAACAGTTATATGAGAAGATTGATATTCTGTAACCAGCAGAGGGTTTGCTTTGCTTAGCACAATGACTGGAAATGGGGAAATGGCTAGTTTATCCCTGTTCATAAGTAAAAACTACCCAAGTTAGCATTTTATCTTGTGTTTGTTCAATCCGTATGAAAACTGAAGTGTAAAGTTAACATGACTTTGCCAGTTGATTGTGCCAGACCATTTCCTCGCCAGGCGAAGTCACTTCCTGCAGTCTGTCTGCTAGGTTGAGTCAACTGTCTCTTGGCTGTGGTTTCAAACTGCATGTAGTTTTAAATATAAGAATAGCATCAATCTTCTTGCTTCACTTACAGCAAGGAAAAGAATAAGCCTGAGTGTCCACACAGTGTCTTTTGTGCAGCAGCTCTGAGCACTTGAAAGTTGCCGAACTTTTCAGAAAAGTTGCCGTCATCACTGTCGCTTATTTGCAGGCAGCCAATCGTAACAGTTGCTCTTGTCACCCTGGTAAGCAAGAAAATGGTGGAAAAGTTTGTTTTGGCTGTATGTCCAGAGCTTTATGATATGTCAGACAGAAATGAAGGAACTGGGCTACCAAAATAGTTAGAGTGGTGATACATGGAAGATATTGTTGTCATGCAAACAAAACCCACAGGCTTCATCCCAGTCGCTGAACAATGAATTGATTTCAAATTGAAACTGCAGTTTTAAACAGTCTAATTAGCAAATTGCAAAGGCTGCAATTTAGGATCTACCAGGTGAGGGTATTTAATTTATTAATTTGAACAGATTGGAACATTCAGGGGTTTCTTATGCTGCACATTGATCAACATATAATACATGGTTCATTCATGCACACTGTAGTTTAACTGATGTAAGCCCATGAGCCTCTGGTTTCATAGCCATCTCGTACATCTGACATAGGGTTTAAACTGTTGTGAGCTTAAGCTTTAAAAAATTACATTTCATATCAAACTGCAATTGCACTATCGATTGCAATTTGCGATTTTCCCCCAGTTGTTCAGCCATACTCCCCAGGGCTTTCCTGCCAGAGAAAAACACTATATCTATAATGCCCTAAGCAAGTTTCCTAAAATGTATAACTGAAGCAAGAAGACAAAAGCTTCATCTACATATATATTACATATTTTTATTCATGTAACTTTTCATGATACAAGGAGCTTGATGAACCTATCGGTATCCTCAGGCCATAACTGTGGGTGGTTAAAAAAAAAAGATATTGTTTATCTGCACAAAAATAAATGGTTCATTCCACTAACAGCCAGCACCACGCTCTACCTGCTGCAGAGCGGTGGTTTTACAGGACTCACTGCAGGAGCTACAGGTCAGACTGAAGCATATCGGGGCTCCAGGTATTTGTGAGCAATTACAGCACAGTGGGATCCTTTGTTGTCTCCCACCTGTTTTGAGCCATTAGTTAAAGACCAGTCTGCAGCTGGGCCTGGTCACTTATTAAAGTCAGTGGTCACAACTGGAATGAGCAGTTGTTGGCGGCTCGCAGTCAGCCCAACTCAGATGGCAATTATGACATGACACAGACACAGAGGGCTGCTATAAATAAAAGGTTGAGATAATTTAATATGATGCCTGGTTGTCAATGATAGATTGTAGTTCTGTTTGAGGATATGAAGTTACTCTGTTATTTGATAAAATAGCACACATGAAGCTAATCTTAGCAATGTTGTTTCCGTGTTTAGTGCTATATCCAGTTTTCAGGTTGATTGTATTAACCATAAGTCTGATGCAGTCGAAGTACAACGTCTTCTGTATTTGGCAGAAGTTTATACAAACTAAGTTGTCGTTTTAGAAGGTGTTCTCCTGCAGAGAATCCATAGAATTGCAGCTGAAACCTGAAAGGATGCAAGATTTTTCCCGTCTCCTTAACTTCTTTTCATGAGACTTCTTTTCAATGTGAATTGGGAATCTTAATCTGTGTGCCTTACTTAATGCAAGCTGTCCTCTGAAGTACAAGTCTGCCTGCTTCTGTAAAGCTGACAATTGTTCACCGCTGAGTTAGAAAACTTTGGAGCAGTGTGCCGGAGCGTGGAGAATCAGGGGAATCGCGACAGCTGTCACGGTTGTCTCTTCAGGTACGGTCGCGCTGTACGTGAAGAAACTCGACTGTCTCTGCTGCTGAACTCCTGCTAGGATTGGTCTCATTTATAAAGTGATGACTGAGTGCCAGTCACACCGCCAGCAGTCTGAGAATTGTGTGGTGGAGAATAATACTTGCAGGCAGCTTAACCACAGCAAGTAAAGCACCTGTCAGAAAGAAGCCTCCGGTCATTTCAGTTGGAGGACAGATATGGAGAAATTACCCGCAGGCAACAAGAAGATAATTTAACTACATGTTCTTATCTGTCTGAAGGTAATACTGTTAATTATTGCCCAAAATCTTCAAGGCTGTGAAAGTTACAGACGTTAGTTGTCTCTGATTATCTGATGGAGGTTTTAGAGTCAGATCAGTGACTGACCTTCACATGTCAAGAGACAATGCAGACTTATCTGAGTGATGTGTGCTTGTGAATGGGCCAAACAGGATTGTTCAAACACTTAGCACTTGTGCCCTAAATAGTTAAAATTGTCCATGTGCTAAGCGGGTGTGACACCTCACCCATCTGTATAAACCAACTCAGCCACTGTGGAGGAAAATTGATCATCAAGCGGAGATGGCAGGAGGAACAGGAGTGTGCTGTAATGGCTGTGGTATGCTGTATAATCCTGTTGCACGCTTGTTTAACAGCTTCACAACCGTTGTTTCCAAAAGGGAAACACTGTGTGTCCGTGCAAGTAATGGAAGGGCTGATTGATTTTAAAATGTGGACAAAAGGATTCAGAGGCACACCGGGGAATTACAATTACTTTGCATGACAATAAATGCAAACAATGGCGGCAGGGTAGAGATTCCCGTGACTGAGAAACTTCCGAGTGACAAACTGGTCAGTGTGAGTAATTAGTGTAACAGTGGGAAATGACAGATGGGCATCAGTAGTTGAGAAACATCAGTTTATTTTGAGTAGTATGTAGTACTTCTGACCAAATGTGTAATTGAGCTCAGGCAGCTCATAGCAAGCAGGGTAAAGCATTTCAGGAATTGTATTGAAAGTTGTGTCATTTTCTTCATAGTTTCCCCAAAACCCTCAATGGATTTTGATAAACACTGGAAATTTTGCAACAAACACGTGACACAAAATGTATTTCCACTGCACAGGCTAATAAATCACTGCAAACATATGCTGCACCTGCTGTGTTGAACTGAGTTGTGATTTGGGGCTTATGAGACAGAAGGCTTCTTTAATTGATGATCAAGTTTGCATCTGTTTCTCTCAAGGATCATAAAAATCAAGCAATATGTCACTGTTATTGTTTCTTTTTTCATGTAATTCCCTTTAGGTTTTCATGTATGTATAACATTTTTAGAAGTATTTACACTATATTTTTATTGGCCTTTTTATTGCATGTTCATTCAGACCAGGGGAGTAACTTGATCCGACAGTTATGAAAGGTCTATAAAGTTTAGAAGAGTAGTCCATACCATCCCCAGGGTAATGGGCAGTGTGAGCGGTTTAAGCAGACATTGCATGATTTGCTGCGCACGCTGACCTCAGACAAGAAGAGATACTGGACACGGCACCTGCCCCTGGTAACTTAAGCGTTTAACATCACACTGCATCAATCAACTGGCAGGACACCCAACTTCTTATTGTTTCGGTGAAAGCCCTGTTTGCCCATTGATTTTTTACTAGGGACTAAAGTAGAAGAGACCAAGAGGGCCTGGGTGCAGGTACTCTAGGATAATTCCTGCAAGTTCATTTTTGATCGCTGTGACGTGTCTTTATGTGGTGTTCTTCATGGGCTGGGGGCGTGGTCAATCTGACAGAACTGACAGATCTGTCAGATTGACCACACCCCCCGCCGCCCGCTGGTCTTTTCAGGAGAGAGTCCCAGGTGTGTGACCGCATGAATGCTCCTTTGTCCCGGTTCATACACCACATAAAGACACGTCACAGCGATCAGCTGACGCCTCTGAGGAAGTCTGAAGTTATCAGTCGAAACATGTCAGGTAAAAGAACATCTCCTACATTCTTTGTCTGAAAAAAAGAAACCTGAGAGTAGGAACTCTAGGAGTTACTTGAAGAGGCATATAGTCTTGTACAGCAAGGGGTTGCAAAGAGACAGTGCTAAGACCAGAGGAAAGAGAAGCAATTAAGAGATCCATCCTTAGGTTTGGGAGACATTATGTTTGGAACCAGGTGTTGAAGGGCTGTAACAAGATTTGGGATGTTTGGGACCCAACCCCATACAGAGTGGTGCAGTGCCGCCCAGAACTTGGTGTTGTCTACTCAATTACCCCTGCAGTTCATGATGGGCCAGCTTGGCAAGTGCATTGGAGTTGAGAAGTCTGCCCACAGGTGTACTGAGGACAGATATGGGCCTGGAGTCAGTAGATTGGGGGAATGCATTGGGTAGACACTGGGAAAACAGATTCTAACTCCCCAGAAGCCAATAGTGAGGAATCAATGTCAGAATCTGAACTTTGCCAGAGGCTGAAGTAACTGAGGGAGAAGAGGAGGAGAGCATAGAAACAGAAGAGTTCCCAGTGGTAGTGGGGGGGACTCTGAAAGTACAGCAGGCAAACACTCTAATCCTTATCAAGTGCCCCAGTCTGTAAGACTCAATGTATTGGTATTGCAAATTAAGTAGTCTGAGTGGTTACTGGGCTGATTAAGCTTTTTCCATTGGATTATTTTTCTAGAATCAGTGCATTGTTGGGGTGCCAGTGCATGTTTAGAGGGTGATGCATGGCGGGTGGCAGAGAGAAATGGGGAGGTGCACCAGTTAGTGGGGTTGTGCAGATATTGAGCTACCCTTAGGAGGGACACAGTTTGAGACGCTGGTTCCGGACGGTGGAGTGAGGCCGGAGGACACGTGATTTCCACACTGTTGTCAAAGGAAACAAAGAGTAGGAACACCGGTAGGCTGAAGTCCTTTTTGTGTGATGAGTTTGAATGTGTGTGTGCCATTCATTGTTTCAGATTCATTTCAGATGATCAGTTCATCATCAAGGTCTGCAGAAGCCTGATAACGATCCTGATCATTTGAATCAGGTGTGTTGGAAGAGGGACACATCTAAAACATGCAGGACAGTGGCCTTCAAGGACCAGGATTTGACACCCCTGTTATAAGGCTTGCAGTTGCCACTAGTCTTGTTTCTATTTGATTGTCAAGCTAATTTAAAGCAAATCTTAAAAATTCTAAATTAGAAAAAAAAAATAAAAATTAGTCTAGTATCCACTGGGTAACATGCAGCATTATTACCAGGAGCATGTAGTTTATTTTTCACATGCACCGCAGTGCTTTAAATCCTATTAAATACTACTGCAACAAATCCACGACTGAAAATAGTGCACAACAAATGCACAGGTTGCTACTGTTAAAGGAACTTTTACCAAAAACTACAGTGCCCAATTGTTGCAAGGTGAGATTTTGTCTTGAAAAATGTTATTTGTGAGCGATTTTTTTAAAAGATATGTCTCCAATACAAATAAATGAGCTTATAAGGCTAACATTTGCAGACACCATCAGTCTTCTTTTTATATAAATGTCAAGCCAATGTCAAATTTAAAAAAAAAGAAAATACAAATCAGCCTAGTATCACTGGGTAATGTGTAATATTATTACCAGGAGCATGCACACTGTAGTTTATATCTCATATGCACACCAGTGCTGTAAATCCTATTAAATACTACTGCAACAAATGTGTATTAATCCGCAGCTGAAAATAGTCCCCAACAAATGCACAAGTTGCTACTGTTAAAGGAACTTTTACCAAAAACACAGTGCCCTGCTGTTTCAGGATGGGATTTAGTCTTTATAAAAAAATGTCATTTGCGATTTTTCAAGATTGCAGACATCACTAACCTTGTTCCCATATAGTTGTCAAGCCAATTTAAGGCCCAATTTGCAAATGCAAAAAAAATTTTTTTTTAATGAATTAGGCAAATATCCATTAACTGTTTAGGAACAACTTAACTAGGCTGTGTACTGTTGTCATAAGTTAGAGGTATAAGCTATGTTACCAGACACCAGCGCTGTAAATCCTATTAAATACTACTGCAACAAATGTGTATTACTCCACACCTGAAAATAGTCCCCATCAAATGCACAGGTTGCTACAAAGTAACTTTTACCAAAAACTACAGTGCCCAGCTGTTTTTGGACACTATTTAGCCTTACAAAATAAAAGTAGGAGCCTTTTTTTTAAAGAATTATGTTTGCAATCAGAATGAATGAGTTTTTACAGACAGCAGTGAAGTTGGACCAGCAAGGGTGTTTTGTTCCTCGGACCCCCTAAAACGCTTTGCACGGCCCTGGTCGCCTCTCAGTCAGTGTGACACACAGCACATCGATACATCGTCTAGTCTCGGAATGAATCCATCCATACATCAGCTGCATTGTGGAGTTTGTTACTAGGACTTAAGATTGGATTAAAACAGGAGCTCGGGCTCAGAAACAAAGTGTCTCGGAGCGGCGGATCTCTTCCTCCGGCTGAAGGAGAACAAACACTCCCATGTGCAGCTGAGCCTCATTTACCGGTTAGTGCTTCGTTTCTTTGCTGTTCTGTTGAATCAAATCATGTGTGAAACTCGTCGCAGGTTGAGGAAACATGAAATGACACCGTGGATGTGATTCCTGCAGTCTGAGGTGAGCCGATGAGCTGAAGCAGCGCCTTTATTTCCGCTTTATGAATGAATGGATGCGTTTAAATATCAGTGTAAATTACTTTTATGAGTTCAATATGTATATAAACAGAAACTGGTGTGTTGAAGGCTGAACACGGGGGGCGTGGCAGAGCTGATGGATCGTGTCTGTTCGGTGTAATTAATGGGAGCTCTGTGTGGACAGTCAATAGCGGGTAGTGACTAATTACTGGATTAGGAGCAGAGGGCAGCAGATTCCATTCAAATGAATGAACCGCTTTCTAGACTCAGATCGAGATATGGATCGAAACTTCATTGTATTTAATGCGAGAGCTGAATTGGAAGCATTAACCAGCCACTTTAATTCCGACTCTATGGACAATACTGATGGATGATGCATAAACAGATGGATGTATACTGTAATGATATGTGGGAACCATCTGTTAGATACATGTTGTGCAAAATATGACTTTCCAAACTAGGCGCTATCCTGATTTTACATGAAACTGATATTCCTGATCATAGTTCTCTGTTAACAAGCTTTATAATTGATCAGTTTCAGATTGTGTTGATTAGTTTTAAAAGTGCAGACAAACAACAAATCCTTACTCCTTATCCTTGGACTTTTGTTTTTAGGGTGCAACTAATGATTGTTAATTTTGTCCAATGTCTACAAAGCCTAGGTTAATGTTGAATTATGCAACTAAAATTGTGGAAAAAAATGTTTCCATTGCAGTTTCTCAGCTTCACATTGATTATTTTGTCCAACCAAGACTCCAAAGAACAAAGATATTGATTTTAGAATGATGAAATATTGCAGCAGATCCTCGCATTTGAAAAACCAGAACCAGAAACACTAGAGCCTGAATGATTTATTGTTTGACCAATAACTTAAGCCGATATTGGCCTGTCACAAATGTATGGGTATTGGCATATACTCCGATCAGGCATAACATTATGACCACCTGCCTAATATTGTGTTGGTCCCCCTTATGTGGTCGAAAATGCTCTGAACCATTGGGCATGGACAAGAGGACCTCTCAGGGTGTCCTATGGGGTCTGGCACCAGGACGTTGGCAGTGGATCCTTTGGGTACTCTGGCTTGTGCAGTGGGGCCTCTGTCAATCAAACTGGTTCCACGGCATCCATTGTCATGTTCCTCAAGATGTTCCTGATTGCTTGATGTTTTTGCCATGTGGTGGAGTGCATTTTCCTGCAGGGGTAGGCCAGTGACATTTGGGATTATTTGCATGAGGGAGTGTGCTTGTTCTGGGACAATGTTTATTTGGGTGTCTAAGTCTCATCAACACAGATGGCAAAATCCAAGTTATTCACTTCACCTGTCAGTGGTCATAATGTTGTGGCTGATCGTATAAACACATATGCTGCGTTAAAGGTTGCATATCGTGCACCTTTTTAAGTTAATCAAAGTCTCTCATGACCCCACAGAGTTTCTTTCAGTTTTTCCAGCACAAAATACTGCAAAGATGGTTCATTTGACCATGACTGTATAACTCCTGGTTTAAGGGATCTTCAGTTTATAACAACCACAAAAACACAATAAAAATCCTCTTTCTGGCAGGTAAAAACACATCAGGGACCCTCACTGCACATCATGGAGGTTCTGTTAACATCACCTGCAGGTATCCAAGAACAAATAAAAGCAGCAGCATCAGATCATTCTACAATAAGGATGGAATGGAGCTAATATCATCTTACCTTTCAAATTACACAAAACGAGAGAGGTTTTCCCTGACAGACGATAAACAGCAAGGAGTCTACACTGTGATCATTTCCTCACTGACCAAGGACGATGCTGGAAAATATCTGTGTGCTATGAAAAGTGTTGAAGACAACTCCACTGCATGTTTTACTGAGATCCACCTCCATATTTTGAGTGAGTATTGATCTGAAGCCCATATGCATGAAAACACAAACTGAAAAAAATAATTTTGTAAAAGGTAGTTGTTGACCTGAAGTTTCCATTTATTTCAGACTGGGATGACATTAAACAAGGGAAAAACATCAGTCATGCACCCTCAGAGACTGCACAGATTATATGCAACTATCCTAAAAGCTATGAGGGTAATGACATGTTCCTGTGCAAGGGGGAGAATCCTTTAAACTGTAAGGAGTTAATTCAAACAACAGAGCAGGACAGACATGTAGTTAAAGGCAGGTTTCATATAAGGGATAATCAAAGAATTAAGTACTTCTATGTGTACATCAACAATCTAACCGAGGCCGACTCTGGAACATACTGGTGTGGCTCCGGAAGAACAATGCAGCATGATCAATACAGCAAAATCCATCTGTCCGTGGGTGAGTATCCTGATGCACTATTGCAGATAGAACACATATTAGTCAACTTTCCACTTCAGGAACTCAGAACAGACATCAGGTGGCAGAAACATTTACAGAAACGGCTCCTAATGGTCCCTGTCAGCCTTTTTGTTTCCATTGCAGTGAAGAATCCAACAGCGTTGACTGCAACATTAATTCATTAATTCATGAGAGAAGACATCTGCACAACAAGGACATTAAAAATGCTGCTTTTTGTCCTCTCAGAGTTAAACCAAAATATTTTTGTTTGTTCAGAAGTAACTCCCCATGGAGTAGGTGCTATTTTCCATTTCTGAACAAACAACCCTGAAAAAGGTTCCACAGAGGTGGTTCCTGTAGTTGAAATACACACAAAACCTGCAAGTTCCTGCAGTGGAAAATGATAACAAACCTGCTGTTGAGGAATAAATGTTAATCTGCAGTTTCTTATTTTTTATATTGTTTATGTCTCAAACAACTGATTTAAGGGTTAAAACTGACTTAGGTAAAATATTTTTAAAAAGCACATGGCAGGATAATGATGTACATTTAAATATAACATACAAAACACTTTATACAATTTTACAAATGGGTGTAAGCCCTAAGACTACAGTATTGACTGATGTAGAGGCACTCATTACCATAGTAACTGGAGATAACTTTTAATACTACAGTCAAAATGTTTTAGCCACTGATGTGTCAGTTTTCAGTGCTGCTGAGTGAACTCATCCTGTAGGAATATGTATGAAAGTCATCTGAATCCAGAGCAGAAATGGCAGATGCTGCAACTGGTGGGGGGAAATATTTTACATGGAGATTATTATAGAATTTAAACTCACTAAATGGCGACAATAAATAGCTTATATGAGTGTCGCTTTAAAACACCGCTTATAAGGCCATCACTAATAGAAATAAAATCAAGTGAAACATACATACATATGTAGAACACTGACATGCACTTTAATAAGTAGTTCAATGGACCTATTCCCACCACTTTATTACATGCATGGATGTAAGATTTAAAAAGAAAAAAGAAAAATTTAGATTTAAGTTTCAAACATTATTCTGATGGATAGATTGACATAATAATGTTGGTAATTGCATTAACTTAATATTGTGTGGAATTTAAACTCAAACCTCTGTTTCTGTTGATTTGAAGCTAAATTCAAGTTGATGTAACTTAATAAATTTGGTTCGAAAATTTTTCTTCACCTTGAGTTCAGGATTTCGAGGCCCCTCCCCTATTTCAACATACCTGGACAATTTCACATGGTTAAGACTAGTAAATAAAAATACCTTTCACTGTAGAGGAAACACTTGTTGCTCTATCTCCATGTAGTTTGTTGATTAAACTTAATTTTATAAGAAGTTGTCATAACTCAAAGTGATTGATACAAACTGTTTACATTATTTTTAGAGTGTGGTCAAGTCAGCTACATCACAAGTAGTTTTACTTTTGGTGGTTAAGTACATTTTGCTACCAGTATTGATTTACCTCATTTAAAAAAAGATAATAAATGCAGGACTTTTGCTTATATAAAAGGACTATTTTGTATTTGTGTGTTGCTATTTTTACTTGAGTAAGTAAAAGATCTGAATATGTTTTTCCACAAATTACTTTTTTTTTTGTCTAAAAATAATGACCTAGAATGAGTGAAGTGTTGTTGGCGTGTGCTAAGCTTCCTGCTTTAAAAAAGCTGTATGCATGAGTGTGTTTCTGCATGCATTAATGTCATTTAAGCCTTGAATCACTGACTTTCTAGGTTTTTTTTCACCCCATCACAGCTGCAAAAGGCACCAAACCCAAGAAATCAGACCCTCCAGGTCTGCAGGGAACAACAGCAGAACCAGGACTGACAACAATCGATGGCAAGAACCCAACAAATGCAGCTAACAAATATGACTCAGGTAACAAACAGCTGCTGTTCATCTCCCTAGATATACAAAAACTACTCTTCTACTTTATGCATGGAGCTTGAGGACAATGAAACGTTATGCTTTAGCATTTTATACTGTTGTCTCTTGTTTGCAGGTGGGATTGCTGGAGTTGGTGTGTGTCTGGTATTATTAGTGGTGGCTGTGGTTGTACTAATACTGTACAGATGCAAACTACTCAGAGCAAAAAGTGAGGGATGGAAATTTGCACACAAAATGTACACATACTTTTATCATGCATTTGTAGATTTATGAGCATTTTTCTTGTTTTGGTTGGAAAAACAGATCATCCATCTGTATTTGAATGCTCTTTGTCTTTGCTTGTGCTACAGGAGGATCATCAGAGAGGAGGACAAACGCTGTACATAACTCAGAGGTGTGTGTGTGTGTGTGTGTGTGTGTGTGTGTGTGTGTGTGTGTGTGTGTGTGTGTGTGTGTTTGTTCAGTTTGCGTATGATTACAGCAGCTGCATCTATCACACATCACTCCCCTTCTCCTTCCCCAGGGAAACAATGAAGATCATAACTACGAAGAGATACGTTTGCAGGAACAGGTGGAGACCTCGCCGGCGACTGTTTATGCGACTGTCAATCTTCCTGCAGACCTGCTCCACTACGCCAGCGTCAACTTCCACAAGGACGGAAACTCACCTTCTGACACATATATAAATGGCACAGCTCAGGGTGCCACCCATCCTCCAGCAGCAGAGCAAACTCTCTATTCTACAATAAGAAACTGTGACGAGGAACAATAATATGGTCAGTTTTTTAATGTGTATTTGTAGGAGATTCTATTTTTTTGTGTGTAAATACTTTTGTATAATGTAGAGTTTACTAGTTGGTGAGTTAATAATCATAATATCACATGCATATCAATACAAATGTGCTCAGAGTATATTACTTAACATCCCTGTGTTTCTCACTTAAGTCAGTCATTCTCAGTAAAAACCGACTTGCTATATAGGTTTGGAAAGGAAATCATGCTCACACAAATAATCGCTTTAAGAGAGGAAATACCTGGTTACTGGTTTCATTTTATGTGCTGACTCAAAGGTAGAAGGATTTTTTTAACTGATCATGTAGCTTTAAAGATTTAATAAACTTAAAATTCCTCATGAACTACCTGTTAATTATTCACTAATTTGAAATAGTTACTGATTTGTCCCATTGGTCACTCACAAAACCTTGTAAAGCATCACTGATACTGTTTATAAAGTTTGCTTTTTCAATAAGTCAGATGATAAAAGGTGAAGACGGAAATGTTCTATCTCACAGTACCTGTTGGTAAATAAACCACCAGAGCATATTCGTCGAAACTGTGAAACAATATTTTAACTTTCCACTGTTTCTATGAGACAACTTGAAGTTTCCAGCTGCTCTGGGCTTTTAATTGAAGAAAAAGAACCTTAAGGTTCCTCATGCAGTCTTAAAATGAGGAAAATCTAATTTAGTTTTACAACTTAAACATTTTCAGCTGATTGCAGTGTGCTTTATTGAAGCTCAGCTGATTAGTTTTCATGGGCCTGTTTTTCTTCTTCTGTGTCTTGTTTTGCTCTGCATCACCCTCTTGTGGACACTTTAGTGACAGATTTTGCTCTGTGTCATGAATGAATTTACTTTCATCTCCTATTAGCCCATCTATCCCATCTCATGTCTCTACCATATGTGTATTAATTTTATTGTGAAAAGCCAACTGTAAGTTCTCCAACACAAGCTCAGTGTAAAGGCAGTATTAGTAGTCCTTTAGAAAATGAATGATGAATTAAACAAATAAGAATCAATGGCCTGCCTCTAATAACAGTCTCTTTTAAGATAAATGCCTGTTTCTCCTTCTATATGGCGAACTCTGTCAGTAAACTAAAATTCTAAATACCTAATTTTATAGGCTTATGAGGTGTTTCATTGCAGATGCAGTGGAAACGAACAGTCAAATATACACCGATGTCCGACTGTCAATCAAACTTGTCCCACTGCATCCTGTTGATGCTTGATCAGAATTGAGTCTAGGAAGTTTGGAGGTCAAATCAACATCTTGGGCCATTGTCATGTTCCTCAAGATGTTCCTGATTGTTTGATGTTTTTGCCATGTGATGGGGTGCATTTTCCTGCGGGGGTAGGCCAGTGACATTTGGGATTGCCATTTGCATGAGGGAGTGTGCTTGTTCTGGGACAATGTTTATTTGGGTGTCTACGTCTCATCAACACGGATGGCAAAATCCAAGGTTTTCCAGCAGAACACCACATAGTACCAATATGATCAATGTTATTCACTTCACCTGTCAGTGGTCATGATGTTGTGGCTGATCGGTGTATACTGTATACACAGAGAAGATAATGGAGATGGATGGCAATTTTAAAGACCTTTAACCAGTCAGTGCGGTGAAGTTAGATCCTCACAAACGCCAACTTTTCTGTTGTCAAAGATAATCCTGACAAAAGCACTGCCTTGGCATTAATAATGAATAATACAAGTTGTTTTATTGGACACAACTTTCTGTTGTCATGGTGACTGAAATCTATCATGTAAAAAAGCAGCCAAGCTCAGCCGGTTCTAGTTGTGGTGGTTGTCGTGAGTGGTAAAAATCATCATAAACAGTCAAATTGGATCATCACAGTCGTTCAGTTTTTGCCTTCTAAATGTCTTAATGAAATTCATCCAGTTACTGTAAATGTTGCACTCTTCCTCAGAAATGTGGGATCCTTATAGCCCTGGATTTGTCAGTATTTTTCCAATTCATTCTGCAAATACTACACTATTCTTTCTTTTCAATATTTCTAATTTAAACCTCAGAAACCCCAACCCCCTGGCACATTTGAAAGGTGTGTTTTCCTTGTAAGAATCAACAAAATTCCAGCATTTATCAAAGCATAAAACTGTAAAGGCCGAGAGAATCATCATATTTTCAATATTCTGAAATTCCTTGGACTTATCATCTGTAACATTGCGTTCTGTCAGAAAACCTCACCAAATCTAAGTTTAGAATTGGGATTTCCCTTATTTCTATCTATTATATTGAATTCAATTTAATTTATTAAGATTCTGTAAACATCCAGACATTCTGTGCTCCTTGTCGTGGCTGTGAAGTTATTATTGACTCAGCTGCAACCAACAGTCATGTGAAAAAACTTTTTCAGAGGCTGTGTTGATACAAAGCCGATAGGAGACAAGTATGGAATCAACTTAAAAATGTAAGTACTAAACTATAGTGTGTAAAATGATCCTTTTTTCAGTGTTGGTAACACCTGTGGGCACTTGGAAAAATGTTGTACTGTTGATTGCAGTTTTTTTTGTTTTCAATTATTGTAAAATATACAAGAAAATCTACATTTTTCTTATATTTTTTGATATAATACACAGAACACATTTTTTTGTTTCTCTACTTCTAGCCTTGGCTGTGCTGTTTCCATTGAGGTGCAGGATTTTCTACTGCAGTGAAAAATGAGCCCACAGTGAGTAAACAGTAAACATGTGACAGGAGCAAAAAACTATTACATTTATCTTAGTTTTGATTTAAATCATACCTTTTCTCCATTGTCCCCTGGGGGCCCAGTTTCACCAACTTCACCAGCGTAGCCGTTTGGTCCCTTTCAAAGACAAAAACAAAACGATTCAGTAGTTTAATAAACTATTATGTACTTCAAAGAAAATCTGTCAAATCTTTACAGCAGTATAGATGATAAATTATACAATTAAACAGCCACATGCATTATTTCACCTAACAAATATAATTAAATAAGATGGTTAATATAGAACTGGAGCTATTTATGATCACCTGGATCAAAATAGTCCAAATTTAACTTGTGGTCTGGCAGCTGCTGTATTCACCATGACAGTGAATATTATTAAAAAGTAATTTTAAAGGCTTACCTTGTCACCTGGTTCACCTTTGCAACCAACAGCTCCAATGTGGCCGATTTTACCCTGAAGATTTTCACAATTATGATTATATCATGTCAGTATATTGAACAGATTTGTCTCACAGTTGC
>OMNN01096763.1:0-15936 GCA_900302755.1 Chromis chromis
GTGTCCTATGGGGTCTGGCACCAGGACGTTGGCAGTGGATCCTTTGGGTACTCTGGCTTGTGCAGTGGGGCCTCTGTCAATCAAACTTGTTCCACTGCATCCTGTTGATTCTTGATCAGAATGGGGTCTAGGAAGTTTGGAGGTCAAATCAACATCTTGGGCCATTGTCATGTTCCTCAAGATGTTCCTGATTGTTTGATGTTTTTGCCATGTGGTGGGGTGCATTTTCCTGCGGGGGTAGGCCAGTGACATTTGGGATTTCCATTTGCATGAGGGAGTGTGCTTGTTCTGGGACAATGTTTATGTGGGTGTCTGTCTCATCAACACCGATGGCAAAATCAATGTTATTCACTTCACCTGTCAGTGGTCATAACGTTGTGGCTGATCGGTGTATATAAAGTCATGATACTATTTCCATTGTCCTCTATGGTCACTACCTGTTGCTCCCATTGTAAGACATCACAAAGCAGTTGTGTTACTGCAGCAGCAACATGGAGGTTTCAGCTTCAGTGGGTACAGAAATTAAGCAATCAAGCTTTATAAGCTTTGAAAGTATGCGTTATGCTTGGAATGTTGTCTGTTAGCATCTGCTATCATAAGTTATGAATGTTGAATAGCACGTTTGCCAGGCAGTGCTGTTTGTTTAAGTGACTGTTTAATCACAGTAAGAAAATGCTGTCGCTGAAAGAGCTGCTGCATGAAAATGTTAAATGAGAACTCTGAAATGATTACAGTTTTAAGTTAAGTGAGTCTGTCCATCAACGGTTTGTTGATCATTGAAGTGAACATAAGGGAGCTACAACCCATCAAAGAAGCACGATATATGAAAACGGAGGCGGTGTTGTGGTTCTAATCCCAGATCTCACAGCATGGTGGGTAAAAGTAACAGCCCATATGCCAGTTAGTGTCCTTTTTTGGAATATGTTGTTTATATGCAACTCATAAATTCATATCCCTGTACATATACACAAATAAACAGTTTATTCCAAATATGAACATGGAAGGTTGCCTAACGTGGAGGGTAAAGTTCAACATAACAGCTGTGATGAAGCTATACCATCTTATATGTTACGGTTATGAAGTACAAAGTCGTATCTGACTTAGAAACAGGTGAACACATTTTGAATCAGAACGATGTGTGCGCATGAAACTTCTGTTGACCGCCTTTTTCCGTCAATGTAAATATTTGCATGACTGCACTGTGGAGGTTTTTATGTAACAGGTTCAAACACAAAAAGAAATATGCTATGTGCTTTGTCCCTTAGATAGGTTTGAGCAACAGACGTGATACATTCAATATGAGTTGTCTCTTGTTTCTTTTTCTTTTTTTGGTTTCTCTTTGTTGCAAGACAGTAAAATAAGTTATGCAGGCAAAGTTACATTTTTCAAGGTTTGATTGAAGTATCTACTGTATGTACACTGGAAGCTACACTCAGTCGAACTGTACATCATCACAGAGTCACAGAGGAGAGCGACGTCTCAGCGGCTCCTTCAGGAAAACCTTCATGAATCGAACCTTTACCGTGTCATGTCACTGCCAAACAGATAAGCCTATATACAGTACGATGTAACCTTGTGCCAGCTAAAACAACTCCACGTATCAAAAGCTCCAACCTGGAGATCAGTGCTGTTTTCATGGGAAATCACAAAAGGAACAACCCCCCCTTCTTCACATTACAAAGTATTGAAATCAATACTAAAGGGAAAAGACATGAAGTGCACAGTATAAAATCCATCGTGCATGTGTGCGAGAATCGAGGGAATGAATAATACAGAGAGAGAACTCCCAGAGAATTGAGCAAGAGAAGCTATATTTTTAGGCTTCCACAAAAAAAGAAAAAGATAAATTACATTTGCTAAATCTTACCCCAAGTGACCTGTGGCAAGAGTTGTATCACATTTGATAAACTCATCATTCATTTCACCACAGTACGTCCGAATCTTTGTGTCAGAACCATCAGTGACCTTTTCTTTCCATTTAGTCCCGACTGTCTCAAACTCTCTGATTCGACAACAACGACGCTCTTTGCGGGACATCATCGAAAGTGATGCCATCATCTTTTTGATACAGTGTAGGACAATACAAAGATTATACGTCAGATGGACACACAAGACTTGCTGAGAGTCTTTTTAAAGCAAGAGTGCCCAGCAGAGCAGATCCTGGATCAAAACTGCCTGACCATTTTAGAGTAAAAAAAAATGGCTTACAAGGGCACTGCAAATCTACATAAGCCATAAAAGCCATGCCACATTTACACCCTGTTGGGGCTATTCTCTCTTAAAGGGACATGCGCACATTTTACAAACAGAGGAGGCAAAAAGACTGCTGGGAAAGCAGCAGGGTTGGGAAAGTTAACCTTCAAAATCTCACCCCGGTATTGATTCATGATTGCTAATTTCACCGTTTTTTCCCCCAAGTAATTTGTGCCAGAATCAATGATTATTTCAGCGTAGACTCATAATCTTAGTGGTTTTAAACCATATTTTTTTAAACAGCATGTGATCTGATGTTAACCAGAAAGGATCAGGATTTTTTTTTTTTTAAACAGTCAGATCTCTGTAATGACTCCACAATTAATCCATTGTTCCCAACCCTGTAAAGCAGTGAGCGTGGCAGACCAGTCACATGCACACTATGGGAAATGTTAGGCTAGACACATGAGTGCTAACCTTTGGCTCTCTGGCTGCTGGGTACTAAACATCATACAGAATTACAGGCAGCTGCGAGGGGAGGAGACTCACATGTCAAATGAAAGCACCGTTCACGCAGTAAAGTTGCATTTTTAGCACAGAGGTGTTTTTTTTTCTCTCTAGAACATTTGATTAAGAAGAGTCAAATCTGCTTTGACAACTGCTGAGTATCTTTCAAGCTCTCTTGGTTTCTGTGGACGGCAGAGACCTAACCAGCTTCAACCTCCCCCTGTGTAGAAATAATTAGTTTGTGAACAATCGACAGTGAGCAATATATGATCTGGTTGTTTTTTCCACAATTGAGAGATTTTCTCTGTTTTTTTTTCTTCATACATGATACAATGTACTGCGCAAAATGGATATGCGCACATACTGGAAGCATAATGTTGCTGAGGACATGCAAGTTGTTGAGTATACAGCAGAGCAAAAAGCGATGTTTCCCAATGTCATAGTCTTCTTCGTCTTCTCGAAACATTATCTGTCACTCAGATTTGCATCTTCAAGCGCGTGACTCTTTCTTCGAGTGTGGCTTATTTCCCAGCAGGGCGTCAATCTCGGTGATGGTTTGAGGGGTCATTTGGGATAAAATCTGTAAGGAAGAGTGGAGGAGACAGCGATCAGTTTAAACCGTGATCTGCTGTTTTCGTGCCAGTTGTCACTCTGTATTGCAAATAAAGTAGCAGATCTATTAGTTTAATCCTCTGAACCCCAAAGCCCACCAGCGGATTTAAACTGTCTTTAAAAATACTGCCAAAATGACATAATTTATCAGAGACAGAAAATGTGAAAAAACTCCAACTTTCTGATGGTCCTTGAACTACTAAATGAAAAACACGATTAGAATTGTAAAAAAAATCACTTCGATATGCCTCATTTAAAAAAATTGCCAAAAACAAACCATGAACTCCAACGAGATTCTGTAAAAACAAAAAATTCTGTGCTCTTCGGTGCAACTGTGAATCCATTAGTGATTCAGCTGCAACCAGTTGAACTGGGTTGAACTGCAGGCTGTGTTTACACAGAGCAGAGAGGAGGAAACTGTGTAAACAAAATAAAAATGCAAACAGTGAAACATTTGTTGTTTGTTTTGCCTATTCAGTATGTAGAATACTACATACATCTGTGGGCACTTGGAAAAATGTTGTAAATGTTGATTTTTTTTTTTTCTTTCAATTTTGTAAAGTAAATAATCAAATAATTTCAACTTTCATTGTCTTTTTTATGATTTATGGCATTTATAACTATCATACTGCACAAAATACATGTTTCAGCAAAAACGCGAAGAAAATTCTAGGGTTCAGAGAGTTAATCCATATATTAAAAAGAACTACAAAAAGAAATGATTTTAGGTTATACCACCTAGCCATAAGATCATTTGTAGCATCAGTATACAAAATTTCCACTTCCTAGGTTGAATAATCTAACCTTTATTGATCCCCTTGGGGAAATTCCTTCTCTGCATTTGACCCATCCTATTCAAAGTTAACCTTAACTATACATACTAGGAGCAGTGGGCTGCCGCGGTGCAGCGCCCAGAGAGCAGTCAGGGGTTAAGGGCCTTGCTCAAGGGCCCAACAGTGCCTGCAGTGGGGGTTCGATCCCCTGACCTTCTGATCAGTAGCCCAGGGGCTTAACCTGTAGCGCCACCACTGCCCCATGTTGATGTTGATTCCAGTTTTGTTTTGCAATTTTTGTAAAATAAATAATCAAAAAAGTTCAACTTAAATTCTTTTCTTCAACTATGTCATTTTGCACAGAAGGCAGTTCTCTCTACTTCTAGCCATTGTTGTGTTGTTTCCATAGAGGTGCAGGACTTTTATTCCGGTGAAGAATTAGTCCACAGTGAGTGTGACGGGAGCAAAGAAACGCCCAGAAACTGCTTGGGGTTCACATTGTTAAACAACTGTGGCTCAGTGTGTGAGGCAAAAATATTGATGTGGGAGAAAAAAAAGGAACAAAATTTTACCCGGAGGGCACCCAGGTTCTCGAGTAGCTGATCTGTATTAGAAACACCCAGAAGTACTGAGCTGACTCCCTCACTGCGCAGACACCAGGCTAGAAGAGAAAAGAGAAAACTGATGAAACTCATGCTCGGTTAAAACTCTGTGATATCCATGATAATCTAAGAAAAGTAGCGTCAGAAACAGATCACATGCCGTTGTTGTAAATCTACTGGCCAGATTAAATATTCAACATATTTAATGAGAAATACACTTGAAAGGCAACATCCGGACAGTGATTCTATAGTAAACAGAGAAGGATGTGTGATGGACAGGCCAGTTTTTGTAAACTATAAACTACTAATCATTAAAATGGCATTAACTAATAAGATCATTGATCAGGATTAAAAAGGCTTCACAATGACAGTGGACACATAATGTGACACACTAAGTTGACCTTAGGTCTGTTGCGTAACTGTCTGTGAACTTTGAACCTTTGTGTGTGCAGTTCAAGTAAACAATAGTTAATCATTTCAATCGATTCTGACAGTACCACAGGAACATTTAAAATGTGATAAATATGGAAATGTGATTACTTTCAATACTTATTTCAGTAAAATAAACAAATAATACATCTATGTATGTCCATGCTGTAAGATGAGGCCTTTTTTCTGGGTCATACCGATGGCTAACTGTGCAGCAGTGCAGCCCAGTCTGTCTGCCAGTAGATGGAGCTCCTTGATTTTAGCGAGCTGCCTGCGGCCCTCCTCACTGTTCACTCGCTCCTTCAGCCACTGGTATCCCTATATCAGTACCAAAATGGAGAAAATCACTGACACAGTACTGATTCCACTGTAATACTCAATTGAAAAGGTAGAGAATTACACTGAGGCAGATTCTGAGTGAGACAAACCCCCAGATGAAAACTGACCTTCATTGCAGCTCTGGAGCACTCTGGTACCCCATCACTATACTTCCCTGTGATTAATCCACAAGCAAGTGGAGACCAAGTCATCGCTCCCACACCTGAAACAGCGAAGCGACAGTGAATGAATGAAACAAAATGAAACCTCCGGTTACAGAGATAAACTGAGCCGTGGGACTGTGGATGCTCACCGATCTTGTGGTAGAGTTCAGGAAGCTGCACCTCGACTTTATCCCTCTGGAAATAGTGATACTCTGCCTGCTCACACACAGGTGGGATCAGGTTGAACTGGCGTGCCACTGAGTACGCCTCCTGGTGCCAAACGGATAGAGACAAAACCGATCAGCATTTATGCAAAACAGCCGACAGCATTGAATTTGTGAAAGAGTGAGACTTTCAGAATGGGAGCTCAGCACTCACCATGATTTCCATGGCACTCCAGCGGGAGGTTCCCCAGTACATGGCCATACCCTGGTTTATTACGAACGTCATGGCCCGAACAATCTCTGCAAATCACATTTAATTAAATGAATGAGGCTGTACTCTTTATCGCTGAAACAGGTGTGGGAGCAAAATAATATATATGATTTAGGGAACAAAATAATATATATAGCAACCACATAATCTCCCCATATTTGCAGGCAATTCAAACCTCTGAAACTGACCTTCCATTGGACTGTTGACATCATTTCTATTGGCAAAAACTATGTCCACATAATCTAACTGGAGTCTTGATAAGGATCCTCTTAAACCTGCAATAAACAATAGTTCATTATTAGACTTTGGGTCTAAATAAAGCACAGAGCTGTTTTGAGCTAAATGCTAATGCCACATGCTCACATGCTGATGCTTAACAAGTATAATGCTGACCACACTGCCATCTAAACACAAAGCAGAGGCAGATGGCAATAGTTTTGATCATAAACTGAAGTTGTGATATTTTGATCACCCTGAAGCTGGTATGAATGTTCAAATCTCACAGTTGTCCAGCCAATGGTTTTTTCAGATATTTCACTCCAAACCACTGAATTTCATGGTGGCACAAAATGAAAGGCAGTGAAGTCATTAGGATTCATCCTCAGGGCACCATGAGTGTCTGCACAGTGGTTTGTGGAGTCCGTCCAATTGTTGTTGAGCTATTTTAACTTTGAAGCAAATTGGTGCATTAACCATTAACTGACCGACTGGCATACAGAATTACACAGTAGATGGAGTAAAAACAACACATTTTTTTTAGGTTGAGGTGTAGAAATACATGGCAAAATAGCATCTAAACAACATTTTAACAATACAGATTTCCAAGAAGTCGTGGATTATGCTGGTGCACGATAAAAATAAAGTACTCTCTAAGGCAGAACTGTTTTACATTTTCTGCTTCTCAGATGTTTTGGGCCGGCGTCTGCCAACTTTCCAACCTTGAGTATATCAGCGTTTGGAGTAAGTGAAATACTGTATGAAGCCCACATACGAGCGCTGTCCCTGCACGACCTGCAAATCTTAAAAGCAACGCAAACTTCACCGATTACACAATGGCCTCAGATCCAAAAGCTTCACGACAATGACGGTCAATCGGTCCATTCAGCTCCTTGGTAAATGGTCACCCCCAAGGCCTTACTGTTTAGAAAACAAACAAAGAATTTGACCGTACACAAGGCCAATAGCCTCTTAGCTCTTTTAGGATTATTTCTGGGAGGGTGGACTGATTAAGTGGCTGGAAAACAACTATCTTGAAGACGTTATCTGGGCCCTTCTCTCCATGTTTCCTCAGCTGACCCTCTGTACATTTGATCCACACACATCTGACGACAATCCACTGAAACACCCGATCACTCTTTAAAGTCTCATCTCACCTTCGATGAAATCACGCCCCTCATATTTTACAAGCACCAGTCCACTAGCATAACTTCACAACTCCCGCAGAGGAGCGTTTTTTTTATTAGCTGCCTTGAAATTATTTGATTTTATGGCCCGTTGATGTATTTACTGCAACATGTTACATGGAGTGGCTTTAAATGACAAAGGCGCTCCCATTCAAACATTACAGGGACATGGAATGATTCATCACGACTGTCTGTTCAGTGGTTGAACCGATGCACTCTGGGAGACGTTTTATACACAATAAAAAATGCAGCGCGTCTCAGTAAACTAGAATTGATCTGGAAGCATGTATTAAGCTGCGGTTTGACGCCTTTTCTGTACTGTAGGAACACATTTACTGAGGCTGGAACCAGACGTTTAAACTTGGCACTTGTTGCTTTATGATTTTTTAGAAATTTTATGAGTAAAATAGTTTGGGGTGAACTCTACCTTCAATAATGTGCTTTCTGGAGAGTCCTCTCTCTGTCTCGGCTCTGTGGAGGGATGAAAACACACATTATTGACATCATAGTGAAATAATCACATTCAAATTTATTTAAAAAATGTATATTTTAGTGCCTTTAGTGCTGTACTTACTGGCCTCCCCAATAGATTTTTGTTGTGATGACGAAACTTGAACGCCTGTAAAAAGAACAGATTTAATAGCAACATAGAATTCGAGTGAGGAAATCTCACAGTGCAGTTTCTCTCTTGTGCATGTTAGCATCAGCACAGTACATTAAAAAATACACATTTACCATTATGTGTTGATTTTTTTTCTTTGCTGTTGCACAAAGTATTATGATCTGGGACTTTATGTCCACATTTTTACCCTTTTATAGTCTCCTGACTCTAAAGCATATCTTTTTTTTTTTAAAGAGGCTGAATTTCCCATGAGATAATTTAATGGCATTCCTCCTCCAATAGTAATAAACACACGTAGCAATGCAGTCTACTTCAGAAAGGGATTATTAGGGATTATTCAGAAAACATTTGGGGTCTAATGGATTTTTTTTTTCCACATGCATGTGAGTCAGCGGGAGAAAATGAGTATTATCACCTCCATCCTTTCTTCTTGATAATGTTCCCCAGAGTGATTTCCGCCCTGTGGAGAAAACACATCATTGACTGTGATGGATTGACGCTAACTTGAGATCGCTGTGCAGCGATATTAAATCTGCAAACACATGTTGAAGAATCCTAGAAGCGCTTTCTCTGACTTCTTCATTTGTCTCCGGAGAGAAATTAAAGGTTATGAAGCAGAGGAAGAGATGATAAAAAAAAAACATTCTACAAGAAGGAAAGTTTTAATTGAGGCTTGGAAGGAGAAAGTGAAGCCTGACCTTCCAGAGGCGTACACCTCCGCCGTGTCAAACAGGTTCACTCCGTTCTCATAAGCTATGGTCATCAGGTTCTCAGCCATCTGAGGGAACACAAAAATTGAGACGGAGAGAGGGAGACGACGGATAAATTCCAATTACCCAGAGGTCATTTGTGAAGGGCACTATGCAGGGAGGATAATACAGTACAACGTCTCACCGAGTTACTATAGTTTCAAGGTCTGTCGGCTTTTGAAACATTTCTATAATTGAAAAAACACTGAGATTTGCGTTCCACAAAAGCAGCACGAATGAAAGTGTTGGAGAATCGGCTGCTCATGCAAACACAGAAACAACAGAGCTCTCACCTCGTCAGAGATCTGTGATCCAAATGTCACCCAGGTGCCTGAACGAGAGCACAGACAGACAAGACATGTTGCTTTGTTTGACGGTTTGAAAACACAAAATGAATATTTCCCCTGCCTTCAAAACCAAACTCACCTAACCCGAGGCATGAAACGCGCAGGCCTGACTTTCCCAGGTTCCTGTGAAAGACAAAAAATCAGAAGGTTAGGAAGAAAGAAGGCAGCCTGTCAAGCTTAAAAATAAACAGTGAGAAGAAAGAGCATGAAGGGTGGGCATTTGAGATACATGTGCACATGCAGTTGTAGTAAGAAGTACATAGATGTGTGTGACTGATGAGTAGAAATGAAATAATCTTGATTGACAATTTGGAGCAAATTACTTGTATTTTTTCCATTTTATTTTTGTACTTCACAATATTTCAGAAGAAAATATACCTTTAAAAAATAAAGTCCCCCAATTAAATATTTATTAGCAGTCTAAGCATTTTTGACTAACTTTAAAATAGCTGCATTAATATACTATACTAACCAATGAAGATATATCTTATATTATTCATTTATGTGCTGCACACAGCAGTAGATATTGTTGTTAACAAGCACAAAATAACCGCTTACATCTGTTTGCAACTAAATTATAGTGTTGGAAACAATTTATTATAGGTGTATGTGCTGTACTATGTATTAATGCTAAATAGGGGGACTTAAAATGATGCCTTACTGGGCGAATTAGGATTTTATACACAAAACATCAGCTTGATATGATGATGTTGATGATTAGTGCAGCTTTACTCACTTTTTTTCTGCTATAAAACACTTGTCTGAGCACATACAGAACTAAAATACTGGAAGCCCAAACGAAGAATGTATATTTAGTTTTGCATGTAACACCAGCATGCAAACAAGAGAAAATATATGGAGTCAAACTAAATTAATTCCCAGTTAACACAAACCAGGTGTTGTGATTTAATATGAATTATGACGGAGGATAAAAATGTGTCATTAACATAAGTTATGCTCCTGGACACTTCCTCCACTACATCTGCTGAGCGAAAGTCTTTCTCGCCTGTGGTTAAATTACTGGCTGCCTGCGTCTAATTATGTCTGAACAATTGACCTTTCATCCTTCATATGCTAACAGTTCAGTGTATTACAGTGGGTCAGCGAAACAGCTGGAGGGGACAGGGCTCAGTTTAGATCAAGTCCAGGCAGAAGACCTTTTTTAATTTTTTACAATTTTTTGCTCTGTGCGATAAATGGCCCAAAATGTTCCATAAGCTGAAGAGGAGTCCATTACCCAACACGTCACATCTGATTATCCAGATAGCTGAATTTTGAAGGGCGGGCAGGGAGCGGCAGAGAGCTGCAGTTCTGACCACAGGAGCATGTACAGCTGAGAATGATGTGGGCTTCATGCTCTCCTCCTCCTGCTCCTCTCCTCCTCCATGTGTGCTCTCCCCCATTCTAATTAGCCAGGGAGCCAGCTGGAGAGGCAGCAGAACTGCAGTGCAACTCGCTGCTGCTCGCCGTCTTTTCATCTCCAGCGCCTCTCCCCACTCCTCTCTCTCTCTCCCTGTCTGCCTGCGTCCACCACAAATAGCCAAATGCAGAAAGACAGACTGTCAGAGCATTTAGACTCAGTCGAACGAGTCCTGCTTTTATTTTCCTGGTCTATTTTTAATGCCCGACCTTAAGCTATTTTTAGATTCCTGCATATGTAAGCATTTGTGTCCTGCTGTGATGCGTGTGCGCCCGTGTGGGGGCATCGGCGTTCGTATGTGCGCGGCGTGTGGGCGTGAAATGCATATTGTTTGTGCCATTACGTTAAACTCTGTCAAAATAGCGCACAGGTGGAGGGTCAGGAAGGCTACATGAAGGGAAAATATGTTTGTGCGGTGGATTCCTTGCATGGTAATATGGCTCCGGTTCACCGTTTGTCAACCTGTGACAGCTCTGCCTGTTCCTCACTCACTTTGAACGCTGGGAGTAAATATAAATGAGACACATGGGAAAAACACATTTCAGAGAGTTTTCTTTTTTGTTTAAAAGCTTATTTCAAATCAGTTATTTATCTTTTTCACTGGCTGTTTTGCTTTCCTTCACTAGCATTTTTCTGTGACATCCATCATATCCTACCTTTTTGCCTCCACTTCAGTCAGGGGGGAGTTAAAGGAATATTTGACAAGGTTGGGCCAATAACAGCATCCCAAAAATATTCCCTGCAGTTTTAGTCGGCTTCATGTCTAAAACAAAGCTGGGGATTGATTAAAAATAGCTCGCAAGGTAGCTACAGCCTCGAGAGCACACGAATAACATTTATACTTGTCAAAGATCAGTTCCAAACTTGTATTCATTTATTTTGATTTTACTACTCTACTTTTTCTTTTTCATTTTTACAGAACTTTAAGGAAAATGTTTGGAATTATCCACGAAAGGCCTTTTATTCATCCCGAGGCTGTCATGCACTGATGAAATATGTGATTTACTGACACTAATTAGGCCTGTTTACCACCAAGAGGCCACCATCCTTCCATACTTTCCTTTTCAAATTGAGCCACGATGACAAACAGAAAGGTTATGTGTGACCAATACTAAAACGCAACAACAAAACATGAGTCAGCCTTCAGAGAATGTCAAACATCCAGTGGCAGCCACAGCTGTTATAGCAATGCACCCTTTCTTTCCTGTTTCTATGTGCTCATATTTAATATGTTTTTAAAATATGGACAAGCAGGTTTGGTTAACTGTGTATGTACACATCATGATGGGGGTAAATGGTGAACCGGTGTGCATTACTGGGTGAATTCCATGATTGCTGTGCCACATAAAACACTTATTTATTTATTTTTGTCATTGTTTCTGTGTGTGACAACTGGCCGCCCCCTCCCTGCTCTCAACTCCACTGCTCTCTGCAGTGCTGCAGTCTGCTAAATTACTATCAGTGAGTCTGGAGAGACACATGCTCCCTCTTTCCTCTCACTATCTCCCTCATGACAGCCTTTCCCACTTCCATGCACACCCACACGCATGTGCACAGACAATCAGCCTGCATTTCGTGTGACGTGGATTTTGACAAATGTTGGTCGTGGACGAGATCTATACTGCAGCGACGGGGGGGCCGGTCGATGCTTTCACGTGAATATTCACGCTTGATGGGAATTACACTGGAGCACAGGCACAGATCTACATACGGACATGCATGAATGCACTCGTGAGCAGAGCACACAGAAACACAGATGCTTCTCTGCAGCCTTCATAAGTAGTGCTTCCTGTGTTTTCTTGTCTATTATTTTTTCTCCCGCAATAAATCACCAGCTACAAACAAGGTGATTATAGAGACTGGGCCCGGTCCGGCCGATACATTATTAATGGAGGAGAGAGAGGAGGCGCACAGGTGCTCCGTCATGGTGTAGTCAGCATTTTAACCTGTGCTGACATTTACAGTTAGTTTTCACCCGAGACAGGAGGAAGACACCATATACAGATGGTTAGGTGCAAATGATGGAGTTTTTTTTCCCTGCAGTTGTCATAAAATGCCACACACATGCTGAGCAGGCTCTTCTCCAGAGGGAAGCACACCTAGATATTAATAACACTCGCGTCAGTGTGTGTGTGTGCTTATACGCGCATTTTCTGAGCACACACTGTGGGAAGATGGTGGACTGTCTGTTCTTTTTTTTAATAATGCTGTATGCACTGTTTCTGGGCTTTAAAGGGTCACTTCACTCAAATTGAAGAACATCTTTTCTCACCCATGCAAAGTTGTCTGCCTTCACTTGAATTAATTATTTACGAGACGAATCATGATTTAAAAAACAACGATAACCAATTTTCCGTCCTATAATTATCCCTTTTAACAGTTTTTCTTTGGTAGAAAGTCGTTTCTCTGAACACTGAGATTATCCAGAGTATCAGTTTCAATTGCTGCTGACTTGAATCTGAAATTTTGGAGCCAGATATGTGAAAACCTGGACAAATAAAAACAAATTATCTGCATGGCTAGGTACCAAGTTAAGTGAGAAAATGTTATTTTTTTGGCTCTTTAGCTCTGAGGGACAAGAACCCAGTGTAAGAAATCTGACAGTGTGTTAATTCTATGCTTCAGCTATTTTTAAAAGCATTAGGCTAAACAACAGACTTTCTCGTGTAATGTGGTGTTTTTTAATTCGGTTACATTAAACTAGTTAGGAAAAGTAGGTCTGTCCTAATTATAAAACACACATGCTGTGAGTGGAGCAAAATGGAGAAGAAAAAAAAAGACACAAAGACAGACTCTCTGACACACACACCTTCACACACAGATCTCAGGTGCTCACCTCCAACGCTGCGTATCAGCTGCTAACACTTTATTAATGGTCGTGACTCTCCAGTAAACCGAGAGTGCATGTGGTGGAGTGGCAACAGGAAAGAGCTGGTTTTACAATGATGAGTGTTTTTGTAATTGTGTCAAGTGTCTGCTTTCAAAGTTTGGGAGTGGACATGACGATATGAGAAGCACGCCTTACTGTGGCACGGATCCTGTTTTGACTAGTTGTAAAATGCAACTCGACAGCGAAATAACACAAAAAAATGTTCAGTCACTTTAACATGTTGAAATGTTAATGAAATCCATTGTTTGGGAAAGGTTGCTGCACCGTGCTGCTACCTGTTTCGTGTCTGCTGAAGATGAATATTTGAATGATACGTCAGATTCCTGCTCATAAGTGACAGTTCGGTGAATTTAAAATGATTAAATACAGTCACTGAGATATTTTTGAGTGTCATTCCGTCCCCCCCAGTCCCCCTCGTGTCCTTGTTTCCCCGTGATTTAAAACATCTCAACTGTTTGTCTTCGCCACAATGAATTATGTTTGAGGAAACACTGACATTTATTTTATGGTGTATTTTTCACAGAGCTGTGGATAAAAGAAAAAAATGATATATTATATTTAAATACTTTCTCAGACTTTTCCAAAACCCAATTTTTCATTAAGCTGTGTTTCCACTTTGTTCTTACATAATAACATGCAATGATGACTTTGCCTCCGCCAGAAGACAATATCGTTCTTTGACTTTGACTAGACAGCCTACTCAGAGGACGTGATTTGGATTTCCTGGCCCTGATTATGACGCTCGCAGCTCAGAACAAGCTGATTGCTGCCTCATCCGCAGTCAATTATTGATGGATGTAAGCCTCCACAAAACAACACTGACCCGGAGGTCACTTCACATTTTGGAGAGATTAAGTCATCTGTTTTATGTACTTAAATCGAAAGTTCTTCGACACGCAGCTGCACAAATAACAGCAGTTGAAGTCTTCCAACAATTTATAACTGCAATATCCAGCAACCTGCTAATGTATATTTAGTGGGCGGCAGATGAAATAAGCAGGCAGAGTGAAGCGTTAAAAAACGGATCATAGGTTGGGTATATTTTGGTTACGAGCCAGATTGAAAGGAAGCGAGCGAAAGATACGGAGTGACTTTGCTCGAAACTTGTTGGACCTCAAAGTGAGTCACTAATCTGTTAAGTCAACTGGAAACCTAACAAAAAAAAAAGAAGGAATCCAGAGAGAGAGAGAGAGAGACAGAGAAAGGAGAGTTGAAGGTCAAGACTGTAGCCGCCTGCTGTCTTGTTCTCCCTGCTACACAAACCATTTGTTTCCACTGATTGTTAATCATGCCGACAATACGAGGCCAATTGCGTAATTATCACTTGATTATTAATGATGAATCTACTCTCCTGAAATGCATATTTGTGTCACTGCATTGGGATTTATTACAGTTCCAGTGCCCACTGGGTTTTATAGAAGTGGGAATACTCTGTTTGCTATTTGATCTTAAATTTTAAGTGTGAGATAAAAATCAACAACTGACGTCATGGAGCCCATGGAGCATAGAAAACGCTCCGATCTGACTGTAACAAGGCGCATACTGTGAGAGTAATAACACTGGGGCTGGATCACTGTCTCACAGCACTAAATGACCACAATATATCTGTAAAAGTTGACAGGGTGGTTCATCACCACCAACGACGGAACCATTACTTCATCAGCTGCTCAGATTAAAGCCTTTCAGAGCTCCCCGTTCGAGTGTGCTTCTGTCAGAGAGCGGCACCTCTCTGCTCAGCCGAATGTCAGAACACTTTAGGTCCTGATGCAAAAGTTCAACATGCAGCCGAATATCAGGGATCATCACTACAGTGTTTTGCCACTTCACTTTTTAATGGACATTTTGGTCCATAGTCTGATGTAATTGTTCAGTTTGTAGTCGGCTTTGATGCGACTTTGCTTGAAGTTGTTTCGATAGCGGATATTAGAGTTCAAGAAGATGAAATGGGAGCAACAGGAGCAGAAAGTGTTTAGATATGTATTACCGTAGGAGGAGCTTTGAAATAGCAGTGTGACAAAATAATAGTAACTCAAAATACAAGAGAGGTAGTTCAAATTTATAGAAAAAGCTTGAAGGTGGATTATGTATTCTGGGACCATTTTATCCAAAAATAAATAAATAAAAAAGTGAAGAGTCACTAGAACTGAATTTTGTTTTAATTGTCACTTGTGTTTGTTAGTTTGGGAGCGTGCCTATGTTCCCACAGCTCTATGTTCCCACAGCTCTATGTTCCCACAGCCCTATGTTCCCACAGCTCTATGTTCCCACAGCCCTATGTTCCCACAGCCCTATGTTCCCACAGCTCTATGTTCCCACAGCCCTATGTTCCCACATTCCTAAGATATTTTTCAAAATTAGGCCCTATGTTCAGAGTTTTTAGAAATAATCGTTTTCTTAAGATAAAAACAGGGTTTTCGTGTAAATGAGAGGCCAAACCACGTGGAAATATCTGCATTTTCCCTTGTGTAAACG
>OMNN01096763.1:15956-43606 GCA_900302755.1 Chromis chromis
AACAATTCTTCATTCCTGTTCAAAATGGTAAAACGTCGAGAGCTCACTGAAAATGAGAGAGCCCGCATTAAAGCACTTCATGATGATAGATGGTCTCTGAGACTCATTTTTATGACAGGTGGTCTAATAAATTTGTTAAGCACTGTATATTTCATATCTTTTGGATATGGGACTCTTAATAGGAAGAAAAGCAAACAATATGAAACTGTCACATTGGAGTCTGAGAAACGATGATGGGCGCTTTTTTTCATTTTCATATTTTGCGGGCTACACAAATAATAAAGTAATCAGGAAAACAATCTTTAAACGGCTCCAAAACAGATGTTGTTTTATTCATTAGATTCATCCATAAACAAATGAATTGTTTGCTGAAGCCCTAATTAAATGAGCTACTGAAACAACTAATCAATTCATTGATTAGTAGACTGACAGAAAAGTATTTTACCAATGTCAATTTACTCTGTTCAGTGTCTTTTGAGATAATAAATCAAATTTATACTGGACTGGACAAGACATGCAAACAAAAAAAAGTCTATAGACCTCTGACATTTTATCAACTAAACAATTATGCAAACAAAACATCACAATTGTTAGCTGCAGCACAAATTAAGTAGACCTGACTAGTTTAAAAATAGTGATGTACTGTCATCGTGCTCCAGCTCTTAGATTTTACATGTCTCTTGCTCTTTTCTTGGACTCTGGCCTTCTGTGTGTTTGTGTGTCCTCTGATGTCCAGGAATTATTCACATAATCTCAATTATGCAAAAATTACAGGATCTGTCCTCTTCCTCTCCTTTGTTTGGTGTTGTGCTGATTTTGTCCTTTCAGCTTTGCTCCTGCTGGACAGAGAAAATGGCCTGCGGTGGCAGAGCTGGATGCCCGTGGCTCATCCATCTCCCCTCTGTCCCTTCTGATATGGTTCCTTTGTGCGATAGCCTAGATTGTTGTATTGTGTTGCTATTGTTTCTGTATTGCTGCTGTTGGTGGTAGTATTTTAGGGCTCTAGCTAATTATTATTTTTGATTTAGATTCATCCAACAGTCATTTTCCAGATGAGCTCACTTCTAGACTAACTGAACTGATCTTTTGGTCTGTAAAATATCAAAAAATTGTGAGAAACACACAGCACATTTTCTGGGGATCTCAAAGTAACACCTTTGTACTCCTGGTTTTGTCTGAACAATTATAACTTAAGGGTATTACATTTTATATAATGGAAGAAAACAAGCAAATAATCACATTTGAGAGGATGTAACGAGTAAAATTTACAAAAAACTTAAAGGGCCAGTGTGCAAAATTTAGTGGCAAATTACAACGTAAAAACACCAAAGGCCCTCTCTGGAGCCAGGGTTGGGTGTGTCCATTTTGAGCTACTGTAGAAACATGGTGCCGCAACTAAATTTGTTTCTGATTAATTCTCTGTTGATTCAAATCACCACCTGAGCTAGATATTTCAACTTTCTATCGGCTCTGTTCAACCTGGTTTTGCTTTTTTTGGGGCTCATTTGGAATTTGATACACCCTTATTGTGGTTATGTTACAGAGGGAGTGATATACTAAGAGGAACCCTGAGCCATATGTTTTAATTGGACAGCTTTGTTCGAGTGAAGGCTGACTCATCTATGTAATCTTTAATGGAGAACATCATCAGAAAGCATAAATAATAGCAGCATATTTTAAACATCACAGAGAAATAATAGCATAAGAGCAAAAAGCACAATTCTTAATAAAATCCCTACCACGTGGGGGCTGTAGAGACATTTGTGTGCTGTGGAAGGACTATCCAGTACAAGGGAGGCCTGGATCAAGAAATGATGTGTATAAAATAATGTCCAGGGCTTCAGACAAGCTCCATGTCTTTATGAATTGCAGCTGGCTTTGAATTTTATATATTTACTGCTCCCAGACATCCAGTCAGCAGTCTTGTACAGTACTTTATCAACGGGATGGAGCAGTAAACCTTACTAGAGTTACATCATTGAAGAGTTATAGAAGAGTTCATGTGCTATCCACACCAATCTGTCACCTTAACTTGCATTCAGTTTAGTTCTGTGTTAAATGAGCAGCCTATTATCCACCCATTTCTCTCGCTCCCTATTAAGTGTCTTTCTCTCCAGCTGAACCAACAACATCAAAGGAGCGTGCTTCAAATCGCAGGTGTTGAAGGATTAAGGCCACCGCAGCATGGGGTTTTTATTCTCAGCTTCATCTTTGATGTAGTGTCTCTTTGACTCACTTGTGTCTCTAACCTGTAACATGGATTAGTAGCCTGGAGTGTCCACAGCTAAACTGAAAGTATGGAGGATCTTCATTCTCACACAGCTACATTAAGTAGGTTCAAATCAAAGAGGCTGCTTTGAGGGACTGGTACATGTGTTCTAAAGGGATTAATGTCAGTAGTTGTGCAAATGACAAATTAAATGGGTTGGGATTTGCTGAAAGTACATACTGTCAGATGATGTCAATTTATCTATTGTCAGAGATTTTGCCATACATACATACCTTTAATGCTCCTGAATGAAGGTCATTGTGGGAAATATTACAAATGATGATACAGAATGTTTTATGCAAGTGTTGTGTGGGTTAGTTGTTCCACGACTTTGATCCACACTAAAACATCTCAATTAACATTTTATAATTCCCAGAACTCCTAGTGACTTTAGTGGTTCATTCATTTTTTAGTGACACTGTAGTTGTATATATTTGAGCAATGTGCCTTCACTACTATCGTATGGGTCGCCATAACATTTGGCACAAACATTCATGCCTCCCTTATGATGAATTGTAACAATCTTACCTTTTCATCAAGGACCATTATCCAATCAAAATTTCAGTTTATCCTTTATTTGGTATTTGGTGTTTATGACCAAATACCAGCAAAAGGGACATTTCCATTAGCCTCAGTTGTACTTTGTATTTAGTGCTATTTCGCAATGTTCACATGCTAACACTAATGCTAGTCTAAGATGGCGAATATGGTACATGCATGAGCATGTTAACATTTTTTTGTTAGCATGTTAGCATGCTGATATTAGCATTTACTCATAGCATAGTGGTGTAGCCACACTGATCCATTAGCATGGTTGTTGAGTCTTGACCAAACACATCACACCTGTTTGATTATTTTGTTCATATATTGTTCACAGTTTACCGTACAGTATGTCAAAACTTTGACATAAAATGCATATGTGTGTTTGTGTTTAGGTTTGAGCTGGTTTGACCAAGTTAACTTGCTGTAGCATTAATGTGATAATTAATGTATTGTTGCTGTTGACATCTTGATACTGTGTAGGAAGACAGCTGCTGCACAGTTTTAACAACACAGAAGTGTCGGAGGTCTTTGTTTTCTCCATCTGTCAAAGTTGCAGAGAAAGTGCATATTTAGGCAGGAGTTTCTAAAGCAATTTCTTTAACTCTAAAACTAGACCGTTTTCCAATTCAAACTCATTTTTACTTTATTGAACGTCTTCAACATGTTGCAGATTACAATAGAGAAATTTTGCCTCCGTAAAGTTGAAGTCAAAAATACTAGATTGGAATAACTTCAGTTTAAAAGTTACAGTACGCATAGATGATCAAACGTGAGTCATCAAACAAGGTGCATCTTACTTACTATGCACCGATGCATCTTATTGATCTCACTGGAAAAACCTCAACAACAATGGTCTTATCCTATAAAAAAATCGAAACGAAATTGAACTAAAAAACAAAAAAAGCAAAATGTCAGAGGCAAATTTGCTTTTCCAACTCTGCAAACTCTTACTTGTATCTCAGTGGAAGTGAAGAGGGGACAGGAAAACTTTTTCAGAGTTGCCGTTCTGGTGCTAGCTGTAGGCTATATGCTGACCTTTAACCTTGGCTGGGTCAACGGGGTGTGTTGTGTGTTGAGGAAGGACAGGAGGGTACATTGCTCCTCAGACCGTTAAGAGTCCATGTAGACAACAGCTTAGGCAGCATCTGACAGTAGGGTGAGAAGAAATGTCGCAGACTCCACAGGCTTACCTTTAGGGACGCAGGCTCACTCTTGGACAGGCATATACTGTAGACTCATACATGCGTCACGTGCACACATGCACGTGTTCATACATTTGCAAGACTGCACAGAGGTATCGGTTAGGCAACGCACTGAGTGAAAGATGCTTTTGAACAGAGGACACCTGCGAGACAAAAACTGCCAACAGAATCAAACTTTTGACTGACTGCAGCCAAGTTTGTGTCTCACCAAGGACTGTCGTGCTGCTTTGCCAGACCATGTGTGAACGTTATTTGCCCTCTTAGTTACTTCCACGATGACTCATCCTTTGGAGTTTGGAGGATGGCATCACTAAGAAATGGCTGCTCCCTGGGGTTAACACCACGCTGAGCACCATCCTTCTAGATTAATGACTTAACTTCCCTTTCTTTTCTTTTTTCCCCCCGTTGCACGCATCATATTCTCTGACTGGCTACTTCAACTTTGCCCTTGAGTTTATGAACCTACATTTCATACAACTTTCTGAGGTTTTCCCCCAGGGACAGTGGAAGAAGAATTTCTAAATTTCAAGTTTATTCAACTGAAAATTTCTAATTATATAAACAGGAATTGTTCTAACCTGATGACCTAAATGAATGTACACTAAGAGTTTCTCAAGCTATTAAATTACATTTTTAAAGAAAGAAAACTAACATATTAACGTCCTAGCATGCATAGTTTGAGAGTTAAAATTCCACAGACTCTACAGACATGATATGGAGCTGCAATAAACTTTTATTTTATTTTTTTATTTTATATTGAATTGTCACTTGAGAAAGTATGAATATGCCTCTCTACGTGGCAACAGAAAAGTTTCTGGACAGGTCTGCTTGTGAAACTTTGTGAAACATGTCCATTGTTAATGTAACATGTGTTTACTCTGCTAGGGATGCCTGTGTGAAGTTATTTGTAAATGGCTTTATATTCACTATAATTGACCATGGAACTGGTTAGTTGAAGGCATTAGCAAAACTGGCAACGACAAGTGAAGTGAGCTCAGAGCATCATTTGTTTGCACAAAGAAGGCCACTCCATTCACCAGATTAGCAAAATCCTCCACATTTGGGTATATTCAAAACATTCAAAAATTGAGGTCTTATGACCAGGCCAGCAGGAGATTGGACAGCATGATTGTGAGTGAAATCAGGAAAAACAGGCTAGAAACATCAATCAGGATCCTTCTGGATATCCACAAGAATGACCACATATAACTAGTTAACAGGCCATTCGAAATAGGATCAGTGAGTGATTCAATCCCCAGATGTTATCAAGTAATATAGCAGAGCAAGCCAAAAGAGAGAAAAAAAAAAAAAACTTTAAGTATGATCTGTGGAGAAGCCACTGTTGGATGTCCAAATCGTTTCTTGTCATCATTTGGAAATGTATACATATCATTTTGTCATTTAATACAAACTTATTTTTGAGGAATTTTAAGTTTTCAAATACTGTTGGGGGCCACTGCATTATCAGCAAAATGTGCTTCAAGTATGAAATGTAAAGTACTCATTATCCACAGAATGGCCCTTGACAATTTTACATTGCATTTATTATAGTATTCTATTATTATTGTTGATATATTGTTGTGTGAGCAACTTTCTGTAGCTAAAGTTTGAAGGTTTAGATCATTTTTACGCTTCCGAACATGCAACAGCCATGGATGGAGACAGCTGTGGCTGGAGGAGTCTTTTCCGGTCGTTCGTCTGTCCTATTCTTGTAAAAGTGATATCTCCTGAATGCCTGGAAGGAATTTCTTCAAATCTGGCACGAATGTTTACTGATGACACTTTGGTGGCAAAGGTCACTGTGACCTCACAAGACACATGTTGGCCGCAACTCAAGTATTCAGGCACTGACTATGACAGATGTCAAATATCTTAAAATGATGGAGTGATGACTTTTTATATCCAAAACGTTAAAGGTAAAATCTGGACAGACAAGGTGGTAAACTGCCCCTTGATTGGTTGACAGAGGCATAGAAAGCCAAGGCGGTAATTTTAGTAGTGTCATGTAAGGCGTGACACAAAAGCAGAACAACTAGTGCATACCAGGCTGGTGCAAATGCACTGAGCAGCAAGTCCCTGGTTCAATTCCCATCCATTAACTGCATGTCATTCCCCCACAATGCCTCAAAAAATAATTTATAAAACAAAATCATGATATAGCCTGTTAGGCAGTTTCAATAATTTCATAACAACAATCATCTTATATACTTATTTAATTATTGTTTTTTATCTAAAGAGTCAAGTCAAATCACAGTTCTTTTATACAGCCCTTTTAAAACAATAGATGTTGATGCAAAGTGCTTTAGAATAAAGGCTAAGACCTAACAATAGAGTAACTATTCACGTCAGATAAATGGAGTAGAGTAATATATCATCTTAAATGTAGCACAGTTTTAATATAAAGCAGCAAAAACTCAGAAAAAAAAATCATGTGCCTCATGAAGAGTACATAAGCACTGTTTTGGTGCTATCTGGATTTTATAATCAGGTTTCTTAGATGGGCTTTAACATCACCCATAATTGGATCTGTTGCATGAGACCTTCAACTATTACTAATGACTGATAGCCACTTAAATGTTTGAAAAGTTTTCCTCTCATGCCAACAAAGTTTAAATACAACATCACTAAAAGAGAAACTAACTTAAGTGTAACCTTTTTCCATTTATCATGAAGCGACGTAAACAAAGAACAGTTCTGAACAACCTAAAGAATATTAATGGACATCTGGCTTCTTTCCTTTCTCTCTCAGACGCTGTGATCTTGAGACCTGCTCCTCCTCGTTTTGCCAGTGCAGGATGCCGCTGTCTAAACACAGGCCTCATCCTCTTCTTATAACTCTCACACACGCAACCATTCTTTTGGCAGTGTCTCTTAAACCTATATGTCTGTTTTCTGTAACCTGTCACAGAAAAAATATTAACAAGTCTAAACTGTATCTCTTCAGTAAAGAGCCTCCACTGTGTCAGTTTTTAGTTAAAAGATAATTTACAGTAATAGCAACAGCCATAGCCAGCAATTATTGTGTTATGAAAAAAGGAATGCCAGAAGCTTAAAAGAATTAATAGGAATAGTATAGAAAAAATATGCCCTGGTTTGTACAAGGTTGCTTATTTTATGAGTTTTTTCTGGCTTGCCAAGGCCAAATAGCACAGAGGCTGAGGCTATCATTATTGTGGCAAATTCTAAACTGTTGAGACTTTTCTGCCAGTTTGTGTTACTGTTATAGATCTCCCCTAAGAGGCAGCAAAGGCAGGGGACAAGCTGAGTGGAGTTTTACACAGAGGAACGCCATTTGGTTAAAGCGTTTCTGACTGTTGCTCTGCATGCCTCCGTGGGGCAGGAAAATACAACGTGAGTCACGACACAGTCAGAAATCCCTGACTGAAATGGCCCGCTAATTTACCTGGGGTCACTGATGACTTCACCAGTAAGCTCTCACTCCGAAACTTAAACTTTCTGCTGATGACCTCAGTGATGATAAAAAGCCTGGTACCCTCCAGTGAGGATAGAGCTTTGTTAGCATTTTATTCTTTTACCAAAGCAAACACAGATACTTTAAGAAATATCAAACTATTTATTTGATAAATGAATAGTTTAGTCAAAAAAAAAAAAAGATGACACGATGTTGGTAACACCCTAACATATTTCATTGCAGTGCTGTAAAACAGAAAATGGTTGTTGCTTTAGAAATATCTTGAGCTATGGGTAGTAACTGAAGAAGGACAGGGGTAAAAGTGTCATGTGGAAGATGACTGATCTCACTCACTGCAATGAAAAATCAGTGCTATGATTAGTAAAGGATGTTATGGAAATATGGACAGACTAGTTCAAAACACGGTTTTCTTCACTAGTACATGCTCTGTATTAAATGGTTATTCAATGTCTAAGTCTGTTTTACTACCAAACATTAACAGATTTTGGTGCCTCACTAGCTTTAGGCAAACTGTAGCACCCTGGACTTGCTTGCGTGGAAAATAAAATCCAAATCCTCTTGCTAGGCAGTTTAAAGAGTTTGAATAAGGGTTTTGACCTCTGGTTTCACATATATTTTCTTCCTGATGCTATCTCCATAAAGCCCTCTTAAATCATTTCACTTAAACAAAATGTTTATTTGAGCCAACCAGCCCATAAATGTAAACTGCTTATGCCCAAGGTTATTCCTTATAAATAAAAGCACATAAACGTATTACTCTATAGCATTACAGTAATAGGATGTGAGATGCATTACTCTGATTGATGCTAGTACTCTGCCACAACCAGGAACTTCGTTTTTTAACTGATTTACTTTTGTCTGAGGTGAATTAAACTAGAATTTACAAAGGCCTCACTTTGCATGAATGTAAATACAAAGCTCAGCTAAACTGAGATTGGCATTACTAGTGGGAAGTATTAGGCGCCTCTCAAAATGAAGAAAGTAAAGCGTCACCCAACCTCCAAAAAGGTCTAGTCTGTGGAAATAGGACACAAAGTTCCCTGTGCTTATATGTCAAAATGTGCATACGTTTTCTCAGAGCTCTGTTCACACCAGCACAAGGGCAAGCATTTTTCATTTCACACCCAGGCTGGAGATAGTGAATGCTCTCTAGTGTTGCAGTTGTTGGTTCAGGTTACCTCTGCCGCTGGCGGGAAGTACGCCTGCTGTGACCTTGACCTTGGCCCAGCAGATCTGCTCAGTGCAGCAGATTCTCTCCCTCTTGCTCATCCTTTCTCCTACACACATATGTATTCACATACTCACCAAAACCTGTGTATACACTTGATCAATTTGTTCACATTTTTATTTTTTTTTGCATTTTATTGCACTTTTTAGCATCTCAGTGTTGCGCAAGTTTTCAGCAAGTATTTGATGCATGCTACTGTTAATGCAAGAGCAAACCCTGAAGTGGGACATAGAGTCCAAAATACATTTTGGAAAGTGTTTTATGCTTGCTGGAACCAAAGACGATAATGATCAAAGATACAATAGTAAATAGTGTGGGCAAATGATAATCAGTTGATTCAAATAGCTAAATACTGATACTTTACATACATGTAAATTTATGAGCAAGCTAAAATTCTAAATATAAAACACTGCACTTTACCGTTTCCTTACTGCAAATCCAGTTCTAGAGTTTGCTAAATTTAGCTGCCAACATCCACCCATCCTCATTGATTATTGGCCTAACTAGGGTGAAATGACATCCCTATTCACCCCTTTTTTTTCTTTTTTTTTTTTTTTTTTTTTTTTTTTTTACATAAAATGACTAAAAGCTTGAGGGCATTTTGACTCCTATGGCAAAAAATAAGTGCAGCACTTAGTGGTTCAGTGAGTATAAGCCCCTAAAGATGACAGCAAAACTGTGGGTAATGTACACATTCTCATGTCAAAGTAAAGAACTGTTGTTGCTGTGGTAATGGTATCTTCAAGTGGTTTTAATCATGAGGCTTTGTGCTTTCAGACAATGAAAAGTTTGTCCTGTTTAGTTCAGAATGGGCTGATGCCATTAAAAATACAGCAACAGAGTTTTCACTTGGCTCATATCTAGTGAGTGTTACAGAGTTAGTCAAAATGGTGAGTGAAATGTTGATACCACTTGTGTGATTAATCCAAAACTAGCATTTGAGATAAATGTGGCTGTGACTGCAGACCCAAAGGGACTGCATCCAAAGAAGGTATGTTTTCAATATACACAAAAGAGAAAACTCACTTACTCAGTTGTTGGAGATACATTTTAAACTTTGAAAGACAAGAAGTGTACACGCTTGTGCATATTGTTACTAAGTTAAGCAGGAGAAGTCCATATCATAAACACTGGAAAACATGTTCGATTGGATTCCCTACTTTTAGAAGAATATGTCGCTGTCGAAGACACTGTCCATCCATCTTCACACATCTCAGTACAAGGCTGCTGATGTAACAGGCCACTTGTTGGTATGCATGTTCCCCTGTTGCATGCAGTGGTCTGACAGTACTCCTGGAGGAGTGTTTTTCTCTCAAAAGTGCATCAGTTATGTGTAGTAGGGAGTAGATTTTAAAGTTTGTGCTATGTAAGAAAAGCATCACTGTGCAGCCATAGCAATAGGAGCCAATGGACTCTTCTGCACGTACATGCAGTTGAAGCTTGCACACTCCTGTCCAATCGACTACCACACCACTCTCTGAGCTCTCCCTTCTCCTGCTTTGTTTCTGACATGCAAGCTGACTGCACCCGCTATGGTTTGCTTTACTTGTTCACTTTATTAATTGGCTGACAGATCGAACAGAATATCAAGCACTGCTTGTACGTACACTGTATTGTTGTGTCACACTTAGATTTCTGTTTTCTAAAGAGAGACAAAACAAAACACAGTTCTGTTCTCCCACTTATTATTTTACTGTGCACAGCAGTAAGATGTAGGCAGTTGTTATAGCAAAGGCTTATACAAGAAATGGAGTGTATGCAGTTCAGAAAAAAAAAAAAAAACCTTTAAATATTTATTCAGTATATAACGCTGTTAAATATTTACCAAAAGACACATTTTACCACCAATGGAGGCCTATCAAAATGTCCCTTTAAAGCCCAGTATTCTAGTGTATTATAATGAAAATCTATGTAACATAAGGTATTTGAAGGAATAAATAAAACAGTTTTGACTTCATCCAGCAGTCTTTAAGAAATGGTAAGCCTTTAATCTTACAGTGACTCCATAACATTAATATTGTGATGTACTTTTACTTGTGATTACTGTTTGTCTAAGGAAGCACTCCAATGCAGTATTTGTACCAATATTCCTATAAATACAGTGACATCAATTAGCAACCAAGACGTGGTCCCAAAATGAGATCTAATATGTTATCCTGTTTTTTTCAAATTCATGAAAGAAATATAGGGCAGCCATGCATGCTGCGATCTGTGCACTATTTACTATTTGAGGCATGTTTTCTGTCAGAGACCTTCTTTAACCATGTAGTCTTGAGGAGAAGGGCTCTACAATATGCTTTTGGTATAATATTTTTCAATCTTACATTACAACAATGTGGCACTTTTCATAAATATGAAACCTCCAGCCAGAGTTTATTTGATGAGTAGTAAAGCACAGAGGTACAAGGATAACACATCTGTTTATTTACCGTTGAAGCAGTACAGTAGTTTTACAGTAACAGATTGCCACTCTATAAGCCCTGTTTAGATAAATGTAGGCATACACAGATGGTGTAGTACTCAATTTTCACTCTTCACTGAGAATGGCGTGATAAGATGCACAGCGACAATCTACACGGCACACATATAACACAGCATGGCAGCACCTACAGCACTGTATACATACACCCAGGATGATTAGTCGGGAAAAACATCTGAATCCCTTACACTGATAAGCCACACCATTAAAAACACTGACAGGTGAAGTGAGTAACATTGATCATCTCATGACAATACAATGTTCTGCTGGGAAACCTGGGGTCCTGGAATTCATGTGTTTTTTTACTTTAACATGTACCACCCACCTAAACATTGCTGCTGACAAAGCACACCCACATGACAACAGCAGATGCAGCAAGAGTCGAAGGCATTGAGTCGGCCTCCAAACTCTCTGGATCCCAATCCGATCAAGTCCGATTCACGGAGGCCCCGCTAGGAATAGACTGTTTATCAGCTGGGCTGATTACTGTGGCCAGTATTTGGCATTTTTCCAGTTATCTATATCTATATTTTTATTGACCAATTATTGATGAACTAAATACCCTACTTCAGGTCTGATGCAGCCACCTCTCTGTCAGTCGTCACTATTTGGTCTCAGAAATCTCTCTCAAGCAGAGACTGCAAAAACTGAACAAGAAACAAACTGTTGCCACAAACCAGGAAATTAGCTCCTCTCACACCGGCTAAGCTTTATGCTAATGGCTAGCAGCTAGGTTAGAAGGTAGCCACAGATTACCCTGAAACAGAGTCTGGAAAAAAGATAAAATAAATAATCTTTAACATATGGACCTTAGTGGGACATAAAAGTGATGGAACCGTGAACGATTAAGAAAATAGAGAAGAACAGCAGACATAACTGCAGGAGACAAACTGATAAATCTCAATCAATCTCACATAAACGGAGGAGAGCGTCCTAATTTAATCACTCCTATTTCTATTTTTACATATTCAGTTATAGTCAACCTTATTAATGAAGAAGCCTAGTAATGAATTATCACATGTCGTTAAAACATTACATGTAATGTATACCGGTTCCAAATATCAGTTATCGGTCTTTCTTTGATCAACAATAATCGGCATCGGTATTGCCCTGTAGGAATGTTAACCAGGGCATCACTTAGAAAAGCAAGTATGCTCTGTCAACCTTCAGTAAGTAATGAAAATCCATGGATTGTAGCAACTCTTTAGTCAGTCTTTCAGGAGCCATTTAATAGCTCAGAAGTGTTGAAGGTTGAGCCAAGGAGGTTTTGACTAAAGACAGCAGAGCTTATCACATAACCCCTCTATTACTTATTCTATATTCCTTGTCTCTTTTTTCTCATGCTATCTAAATCTTCTGTACCTCCCAAGGGCAGCACATTGATTTCAGACTAAGGAGCCCTCATGACTTTATTGTGTGACTTTTAAAATACTGTGTCTTTTAGGAGATGGTAAATGGCAGTGGCTAAACTTAATGTACAGCAAGTTGTTTGTCTTACTATTGAACAGCGTCTGTCTAAGGAACAAATGGATACACTCTTAGAAATCTTTTTTAGCCATTTATCACCCACTCGTTTGTCTGCTGGGTACTAGCACTATGTACAAGTCAAACAGATTGCTAGTACTAGGAAAAGTACATTTTGGAAAGTGTCATTTTGGAAATTTTCATATATATAATACTGCAGGTTATGATTTATTTCCAGATGAGACTGGAAATGGGGAAACAACTAGCCTGGGTCTGTCCAGAGGCAACAGTCTGCCTACCAACACTTTCAAAGATTGACACGTCATATCTTGGTTGGTTAGTCTGTGCAAAAAATGAAGTCTTATGGAATGCTGTTTGCTAGACTATTTCTAGCCTGGGAACACTGACTTCCTACAGTCAACATCACATTACCTCCAAGACTTTTTGTCTGTACCTTTAAAGCACACTGACAGTCTGACAATGTAAACATACTTGAAAACCTCATGTCCTCATGTTCACATCCATTGCCATGTTTGTCTTCATTTAGCTAGACAACCTCCAAATAAGCAGTGACTGTTAAACTGTGGACTTTACTACCTTTCCTTATGTTCTTAGAGTTTCAAAAGTTTAATTTTAACATCTACATATGCAAGATGTAATATTAGTCTGAGCCGATAATTGAAGTTTTCTGTTTTGGTGGTTTTGGTTACACCATTTGAAAACTGGTTGTTCCATCAGTTGTGTTTATATAATTCTGCACACGTTATTTCTTGATACAAAAGTCTGAAGAGGAGAACAAGGCTACCTTTACATGGTAGATTATAATGCATCTTTGTTGCATCATTACAGTTGTCAGCAACAGAGGACACTACTACTACTTAGGTACGTTTCATTGTGATGTGGTAAACATTACAGTGTATGCTGATGTGCTATGTTACCCGTAAACAGTGTTTCTTAACAGAAGAGAGATCTGCTCCCTCCCACAGGCTCTCTGTGCTTCTGTTCATCACTGACCTCAGCAAATCCGAGGCTACAGGGACACTTAGGAGAGAAAGTCTCCACCTGGCAGACTGTTAATAAAGGTGACAGTGGGAGGTGCAGGAGAGAAGGAAGCTGCTGGTGTCAAACCCTGCTGACTGGAGGGACAGGAGCACAAAGCTTCACTTTCCTGTCAGGTAATACTGTCCCTAAACACCTACCTCCTCATAGACTCATGCTCTCAAAAACTCAGTTCCCTCTGCAACTGTCAGGCAAAATATCCGTTCACATGTGTATCCCCCTTCATGTGGAACCATCCTCGTTTTCCGTCCCTACACCCCCTACACCCCTGAAGCCACTCCATAAATCACTGTCTGAGCAGCAGCAGCAGTCATTTAGTATCCAGGGCTCCTGGCATTCATTCCCAGTCTCTCCATTCTGTTTATCTTCCGCTCAACCTCTAACACCTCGCTACCATCATGCTCCCTCCTAAAACTGTGTGATGCTGCAATTTTAAAATAAGTCAGCTGTTTCCACTTATTACTCAGCAACAGATGGAGGGACTTTGGCGTGAATATGGCAGCAACTCTAACGTGTATTTATCACATTTCTACCCTTCTTTTATTTCTCAAATTTTGAGTTGAGACAATACCCAGGCAGGCACTCAGGAGTAGACTGAGAGGAACACAATATATTGTGTGTAGGCAGCTTTTTTTTTATTACCGAGTTGTGTAGCGTGCATTTCGCATGCAATTTTGAGGCAACAGCATCAAGTGCATTTACTTCAACAACTGTTTCATTTACATATTGCATTACCCTTGGTTGGATTCATGCTTCATGCATCCTTTGCAGCTTTCATATCTGGCGGTCCGTGTGTGCCTTCTTATCACATCATTGCTCTCTGGAAAGTCTCACACACGTCACATGCGGGTTTATATCATGCAGATACAGACATTAGTTATCACTGCTTTCCACTATACACAGCAGTGTAGACCAATACATCATTGTTCCATTTAAGTATAGGTAATATGTCTTTGCATTTTCTTGTATCCTGCATATAAACCGGGCGCATGCAATTTAGCTTTGGGTAGACCTCCCACGCTCCCAAGCTATATGTTATCAACTACCATGACGGTACAGTTTCAAGTAGTGGTTATTGTCTTTATCAATTAATCCTATGCTTATTTAAGCAATGAATACAGTACTAGTCATGTCTATGAAACATCAGAAAATAGTAAAACATGTCTGTCGACAGCATTTCAGTTCACTATTATGTAAGACGAGGAAAAGCATCACAGCGTCACAATTGGAAAACTTTAAATATTAAAAGTATTTTTTCTGTAAAACTGACTTAAGTGATTAATAAATCATCAAAGTGACTTCTAATTATTTTTATGTTTATCGTCTAATTGTTTAATTAAGTGATTGTTTCAGCTCTACCTGACAGTAAGCAACTCTTTTCAATATACCTGTTCAACTTACATCATTTTGCTGTTGAATATGAAGCCATATCATATGTCAGGGCCACCTTAGCCAGGCTAAGAGCCAGTGTTGCTGTGGAGATGCAGGTCTGGCATTGAGAAATGAAAGCTCTGCAGTAGAGTGTTGAGTTACAGGATGCATGCACCATCCACGCTGCACTGACTGCATGTATTCGTTGGGACATGAGTATCCTGGTTATGAGGCTTATCCCAGTTTTGATCATATTTGGGTTATGCTGTTTACATGTAACACAGAAAAATCTGGTTATGCGTATCCCCGTTTGCATGATAAATACTAGTGTCCCTGTATGGTGTGTGTAAGGGTTCCTGTGATGTTTCCAAACACAAACCGGCAATTTTGAAGTGCATCTGGCATTACTGTAACTGGTAACCTGCTTTTCTGCTTTCTCAATTACCAAGTCTGTTTTACCCTTTCATTATAGAAGGACAACATTTGCTTTCTTCAACACTCCAAAAGTACAACACATTTGCTGACAGTAGTTGTTCCTTTCACTTGGCTGAAGCTTCTTCTGTGCAGGTAGTTGGCACATTCAGAAAGCTGAATAAGATGTACTTATGGAACAGTATCTCACTTTCACTTGCACAGACATTAAAATGGGAAACTTAAAAAACCTGTTTATCACTGCGATATTCATGATCATGTAAACACACTCACTGAACTGTGGCCTACAGACAGTCTTCACTGCACTCGTAGTGACAGATAACAGGTGGATGATGACACACATCGGCTACTCAGTGACTAATTTCTTTGCTGACACAGACGTAATAATCTTTGTGCGTATGCTACTATATGCTCAGCTGATGTTGTCCATGTGTCTCCTCCTGCTGTGTGCTTGTTGATTATCGGTGTGCCTTGTGCATGAAAGAGAGGCAGAGCAAGAGTGAGACAGGAGAACAGTCCAAGGCTACAGATTTAATCTGGCTGCTGTGGTCATGTGATTAATCGTGGCCAGGGGCCAGTGGATAGTGTAATTTATGGTGAGGGGGGATCAACACATTTGGATGGTTGCTGCTCCTGAGGGAAATCTCACTCTTAAACCAATCCAGCATTCTTCTCCATCTCTCCCTTACCCACCGTCATATCACAGCTGTGACAGCTGGGTTTTGGGCAAGTTAGCCATTTTTATCCATGACTATATAAAGATGATGAAATACACTTACTGTTGTGTTATTAAGCAGGTTAAAATTGTATTCTGAAGACGTTTGAAAATGCAAATTTCAGAACAAGAAATAACTTGGACCACTCAGCAATTTTTATATTTGTGGGAAGAATTTGCACAAAAGAAGCAGGGAGAGACCTAGAGAATCTGTTTTGAATATCTGGGCTAACGGAGGCAGTAAATTTTGTTTATTACCAGAGCTTAAAGAGAATATCGGCAGTCTGCTGAGGAGTGTGCATCATTCACAGTCTCCACTGTCCTTCTGGCTTAAAACCATATCAGGGCTGTGGTGACTTCACCCTCCTCACTCTCCTCCAGGCCACTGGTGTGTTGGTGTGTGTGTGTGTGTATGTGTGTGTGGGTTTACTTAATCCTCTTCCCAACCCCAAGAACTGTAAATACACATCAGAGGAGTTGGAGGAAAAGCGAGATGGGGCGTGTTGTGAATCTTTTTTGGGTGAATTTTCAGTTGTTGTCATAGCTGCCAATATCAAGCAGTGCTGATAACAGCAGTTTTCCCCCTGACCTTCCCCACCAGCTGCTCACCAGCTTGCCCCATCCAACAGGAGTTACCTGCCTTTACACTGGCTGTCTGACTTTTCTCCTTGGCAATTTTATTGTAGTGTTATTCATTCCTGATAGAGTTTATATCTAGATTTACTTTTTCCGGTGCATGGGCCATCTCAAGAGGACTATGGTTTATACACTGTCGTTCTCCCTTCCTTCATTCTGTTTATTAGTCTGAACAAGTATGTAAATACAGTGACAGAGATGTGCTGTCTCATGTCCTGGTGCAGTTTCATTGTAAAAAATGTGGTATGCTATGCAGCTTCACTGCCAAATTGCTTAATGGTTAATGGTCCTGCCCAAGGGGTTTATGCAGCAGGAGTCTGTGAACTCTCTTGATGATTACATCGTACTCCAAATTATTCTACAGCATTTTACTTGGGGCCAACTTATATGGGTTTTCAGGCCCCATACCAAATATTGGTAATCATTGGTATTGATATTTGAAACCAATATACGCCGAATAACAACTCTGACCCATCAGGCAATGGACACAGAACCTCTTGGGGTGTCTTTTGGTGTCTGGCATGTTGGCAGAGAATCTTGTGGGTGTTGTGGTTTATGGAATTGGGCCTCCGTGGATCGGCATCCCTGCGGATGCTCACTCGGATTGGAATCTGAAGGGGTTGGAAGCCAGGTCAACACTTGGGCTCTTGGTCGTGTTCCTTGAGCTGTTCATGAGCAGTTTTTGCGTTATGGCAGCGGGCATTGTCGTGCTGTGAGGGACTACTGGTGTTGGAGAGTGCCGTTTCCAATGGTAGTGTGCTTGGTCTGCAACAATATTTAGTCACATGTCACAGTAACATTCTCAAGGCCAGGACCCACGGTTTCCCAGCAGAACTTTACATTGTGACAAGATAATCAGTAATACAGACTTTACCTGTCAGTGGTTTTAATTTTGTGTCTGATCGATGTACATTTGCAGTCTAAATAAAAAGTCAGAATTTCAAATAACGCAAATTACAACTCAAAACTTTTGAAATGCTTTTGTTATTTCTGTTTTACATATGCTTTATTAAGACACAACTTTTACATTAATCCTTCTGTCAGTACGTCAGAATGCTATTTTAGGTGACATGTAACCAAGCTAATAGTGCTGTGGGTGTGACATTGCTCAAGACCACAGTGTGGTGACTACAGATTTATATGGGCAGCTGAATCACAGCCAAAGCAGGGAAAAAATTGATTTATTTTTCTAGATTCGATGAAAAACAAATAACAATTCTGATAATTGAAAAAATGCTGAATAACAGATCCTATAATCGGCTGAGCCAATTATTGGATCTGACAGCCAGGGTGACCCCTGCATTTTACTTGTTTGACAGATGCCATGCATATATAAACATACCAGCACAAAGAGAGTCACTTGAACTTAGATCTCACACACGGCCTCCTCTCCGTCCCCTCGTCCTTGAGTAGTCACTAAAGACTCATGTTTACTGAGCATTTAAATTTGACACCGAATCAATCACTGAATTGATTAGAATCTGTGGAGACTCCGTGAACTATGGGCCCCTAAAGGGTGAGTAAAAGTAACTTGAACCTCGCACTTACTCCGGGTTGGCAGTAAGATATAGCATACATGTAAAGAACAAAACACATTATAAAGGGTGCAGCAATTTTACTAATTTCTCAGTTGACATAAAAATCAACAAGAATACAAAATATTGTTAAAGGTATTTTCTTTAAAACATGTATTTATACTGTGCATTATTATAAAGTATGATAAAATAAATAACAAATAAGGTAAATTAACTGGATTCAATTTGTTGTGTACTTTTGTCCTTTCAGGACTGTTCCCTAATTAGCTTAGCTTGGCTCAGTTTCACTGAGCTGCCAGTGAGATAATGTTGGCTCGCCTCCTCGTTGAGTCAGACCTGCAGAGCAGGACTGTGTGGCTACTTAAGGAGATTGAGATTTAAGCAACAAGGTAAGTAGTCATATGAGATGAAAACAACTCTGTTGTTCGAACATAAGACCAAATAAGAAAGATTATCTTCAATCTTAAAGATCCTTCTGGTGCCCTAGGTTTTTTTGTTGTTGTTTCCCATAGTGTGGGGGAGAAAACCACATAAATTTCTCAACTAATGGCAGCCTTATACCTGCAGTCTGCATCCATGAGTCAGACTAGATTGGGGTCTGAGGGGTTTGGAGACCGTGTCAACGCCTGGGGCTCTTTGTTGTGTTCCTCCAGCTGTTCCTGAGCAGTTTTTTCATTGTGGCATGGGGCAAAATGTCCTTCTCGAGGAGGTTGCTGGCATTTGGGAATGCCATTAGAATGGTGGGGGTGTGTGCTTGGTCTGCAACAATGTTTAGGTGGGTGGTAAATGTTAAAGTAACATCTACATGACTGCCAGGATTCAAGGTTTCCCAGGACTATTTTTTTAAATGGTCAGTGTATAATTTTAGTAAAAATTTAAATCTTGTTGTCAAAATTTCAAATTACAGAAATAGCATGTCTCACCCACCAGTGTTGAGGTGGGTGATATATGTCAAAGGAACATCAGCATGAATGCCAAGACCCAAGGTTCCTAGAACAAGTTTGCATTGTGACAAGATAATCAGCATTATCAGTGGTTTTAATGTTGTTAGTGGTTTTATTGTTGTGACTGATTGATGTATATTTGCAGTAAAAAATAAACATTTGTATGTTGAAATTTTAAATAACAAAAATTGCATATGCCACCCAACAATTTTTAGATAAGTGGCACATGTCCAAATTGCGTCCACTTGAATGGCAGTACCCAAGGTTTCCCAGCAGAACTTTGCATTGTGTCAAGTAAATGACAATGGTTTTATAATGTTGTGACTGATTGATGTACATTTGCAGTAAAGATGAAAATCTTAGTGTCAAAATTTGAGATAACAGAAATAGCATGTACCACCCACCAATGTTTAGACAAGTGGCACATGTCCAAGTAACATCCACAACAATGCCAGGACCTAAGTTTTCCCAAAAGAGCATTGTGCATTGTGATAAGATAATCAGGCTTATACACTTTAACCAATAGTGGTTTTCTAATGTTGCGACTGATTGATGTACATAACATTATGACTACCTGCCTAATTATGTCTTCAAAAATGCTCTGAACCATTGGGCATGGACAAGAGGACCTCTCAGAGTGTCCTATGGGGTCTGGCAGGGCGTTGGCAGTGGATCCTTTGGGTACTCTGGGTTGTGAAGTGGAGCCTCTGTCAATCAAACTTGTTCCACTGCATCCTGTTGATGCTTGATCAGAATGGAGTCTAGGAAGTTTGGAGGTCAAATCAACATCTTGGGCGATTGTCATGTTCTTCAGGATGTTCCTGATTGATTGTTTGATGTTTTTGCCATGTGGTGGGGTGCATTTTCCTGCGGGGTAGGTGACATTTCGGATTTCCATTTGCATGAGGGAGTGTGCTTGTTCTGGGACAATGTTTATTTGGGTGTCTAAGTCTCATCAACACGGATGTTAAAATCCAAGGTTTTCCAGCAGAACACCACATAGTACCAATATGATCAATGTTATTCACTTCACCTGTCAGTGGTCATAATGTTGTGGCTGATCAGTGTATATTTGCTGTAAAAATGACAATATTGGTGTCAAAATTTCAAATAGAGAAGAAATATCATGTACCACCCACCAATATTAATAGATGTCAAAGTAAATCCACATGAATGCAGGCAAACCAAGATGATCAATACTATTTACTTTAACCTTCAGTAGTTTTAATGTTATAGCTGATGTGTACACCTTAAAATAGATATTTCTGTTATTCTCATCCCTGACTATTCAGACTGCTGCTTTGCCCTTCCTGATCTCCACTTTCATCACATTAACTGTATTTTAATCCAAACCCTGCCTCAGTGATCATCAGCACTCAAAACATCCCATTAAAAAAACAAAAAAAACACGCCTTTTTCCTCCAGTTTCCTACAATTGTGAAATTTCACTCAGAGCATCAGTTAGGTTTCCCCCATTCTATTACATAGCAGCTTCCTCCTCCCTCCTCCTCCTCCTCCCTCCTCCTCCTCACCCCTCCTCCCCCTCTCTCGTTGAACACACGCGCACTCTCCATCCACCTCGCAGACGTTTGGGTGCCGTCGCTGCTGCATCCTATCTCTGACTGTCTCTTATTTTGACTCTTTCCACAGAGACAAAACACAAAAAGACAAAAAAAAAGAGAGAGAGAATAGGGGAAAAAAGTGGCCGCTACGAGGGGCGAACCACAACAATGACCCGGTCCTGACTAAAAACTGAATGGATTAGGCAATCTATTCTGAGCTCTAATGAGATTAGAGAGTCAGCGCAGACATGGGTCGCGGCGGCGTGGTACCTTTCTGTGAGCTCCTCGGGGAACGTTTTCCCCGTCAGCGTTCCTCCCGACGTGGAAATGGCGTTTTTGACACGGAAGATGCCGCGGATGCCAAGGGACAATAGCAGACATTTGAATGCACGCTCACCTGTGCCGCTTTTGTGGCGCGCGGATTCCTAGAAGTAGTAGAAGAAGAAGAAGAAGAAGAGGAAGAAGAAGTAGCAGTAGCAGCGGTGGTTGTTGTGGTGGTGGTAGTAGTAGTAGTAGTAGTGGTAGTAGTAGTAAAAGAGGACAACATGAAGTACCAGAAATATATAACGGTGATGCAGATGGCCATGGGAGTGACAGCCTCCAACAAAGACTGCCTCCCTGTTAAGAGACAGCTGTGGTGAGTACGGAGGAAGAGGAGGTGTGTGTGTGTGTGTGTGTGTGTGTGTGTGTGTGTGTGTGTGTGTGTGTGTGTGTGTGTGTGTGTGTGTGTGTGTGTGTGTGTGTGTGTGTGTGTGTGTGTGGCAAAGGTGGTGTGTTTTCATGTGGAGAAAGCAGCTTTAAAATTAGCCTCTTAGCTTTGTTGTCATGAAAAGCTTCCCCCCCTCCACCACCCCTCGTTTGTTTTTATTTATTTCACACCCGTGTGAAGTTAAAGCTAAAGCAGCTGTTGGCGGTAGAAGCTGCCTCCATTTCTCTCTCTCTCTCTCTCTTTTTGCCTCCAACAACTATCCATGACATGTTAGCCAAGCTGCTCAGTAGCTCTCTGCTCGGTTTACATATGTGTGCGCTCTGCCTCTCTCTCTCTTTCTCCCTTTCTGTTTTTTCTCTCTCTCGGTTTGCTGTTTGTTATGATCCGCTGCCGAGGGTTGAGTTTCACATGCAGCGGTCGGAGCGAAGCGGACAAATACAGAGCAGGTGTATTCACAACAACAGTATGAAACAATGCTGAGCGCTCAGTCCCATAGCTACAGTCCAGCTTTGAAATCATCTGCACCTGCCATGCCTGCCTTTCCTTCCTCTTTAAAGTGTCATTTTGGTGATTTGATTTTTTTCCCTCTGCTTTCTATTTCTGATATAGTAAAAAAAAAAAAAATGTCGGCTGATTTCTCCACTCATCACTTATTCAGTAGCTTCTTGCCACCTGCATTTAGATCACAATGTGTAGGAGAAGTGGTTCTCTCTCATTGGCTGCTCCTGTCTCTGTGTGTTTTCATTTGAATGTCTCCACCTAGTCTCATCATGCACATCAAAGTCTGTGATCCATCCTGGTTCATCGTGTATCCAGATGCATCCGCAAAACTTACAGATATTCCTGTTTTACAAGCTGATAGCTTTATGTCACTTATTAGATTTTGGAAACGTCGTGTCCTCAGCTGGAGTCCAGCCAAGACCCTTGTTTGTCTTTCACTCTGTTCACATCCTGCCATCTCTTTTCTGTTGATAATATGCTAAACATACAGTTACCTCAAAGTATTTAAAAATGTGCCATCACAAGTTCCCAGAATCAAAGGCGACTTCTTCAGGGCTCTTGTTTTATTTAACATCAGATATTCACTTCACAGCCCTGATAGACCAGAGAATTCTGATGTTTTTATAGTCAATCAGCTGTTTAGGTGGGAGCGTGCCTATGTTCCCACAGCTCTATGTTCCCACAGCCCTATGTTCCCACATTCCTAAGATATTTTTCAAAATTAGGCCCTATGTTCCGAGTTTTTGGAAATAATCGATTTATTAAGATAAAAACAGGGTTTTCGTGTAAATGAGAGGCCAAACCGCGTGGAAATATCTGCGTTTTCCCTTGTGTAAACGGGGTCTTAGAAATGTGAGACATATGGGAACATAGGGCCTAATTTTCAAAATTTTCAGTGAAAGAAGAAATCTTAAAAATGTGGGTATATAGGGCTGTGGGACCATTGGGTTGTGGGAACATAGGGCTGACCCCGTTTAGGTCACTTTTTAGGCATAAATATTGTATATTCTCTAGTTGTGCCCTTCACAGTAAGAGGGTTTCCTGGTTTTTGTTGTCTTATTTGATAGCAAACTGAATATTTTTAGGGTTTGGGATTGTTGATCAGACAAAACAAGGCATCCCATGATGCTGCATTGGGTTTTTAGAAACTTGTGATGGATTGCTGACCTTGTATACATCATACAACTTGTTAATTTATCGAGAAAGTTTTAGTTGCAGCTCCTATAAAACATAAAGAAAAGCAGTGAATGTTTACATTGGATACAAAAAAAATAAATGTTTGATCATTTGAATCGTGAATCTCTCAAAAGAAGAGTCATCTTAAATTGTTAATTCAGTTAGTTAATAGCATGTCACTTGACTAACCGATTAATCAACAAATTGCTTTGTAGCTCCATTTTGTACATTAGGTGGTCGGTATCAGGGACAAGCTGCACATATAAACCTGATTTGGCTTTTGACAGCATGGCAGAGGCTGTTAAACAGGATGCTTCCTGCAATAGTTACGCCAAACTGCAGGTCATATCGAGGTAAACCGTTAAGTCTGTTCCTTTTGCTAATTGATATTAGGAGCCTCATTAATAAGAAAAGGAAAATCAAAAAAACATGACACAGCAGAGTAGCGTTAGGGCTAATTATAGGATCTTATTACAACAAGCACATTCAGTCCTTCTTCTGTAATCCACATAGATAACATTAAGCATGAGGCACAATCCTTGCAGATTGGCATTATTTTACAGTCAGAAGACAAACAGTCGTTTAATGTAATATCTGTCCAAGCTGATTTCAAGGCGCTCCATCCTATATATAAGAACAAATGGCTTCAGAACTTTGACTGAATCAGAAATTATCTCACAAGGGAACAGGATAGGTTTTCCCCTCTTAGCTCGTGTGACTGCTGTCAACTGTGTTGCAAAGGACATAGTGGTGATTTGGTTTTGACACTTCTCCCTTAAGAGAGGCGCGGTGGTATGTCTGGGGCCATCACATCATGGTGGGGGAAGGGACACGGCCATTAAAACAGGATTACTGTATCGTCTCCGACAGCCACTTTAACGGAGGGAAGCTGAGCCAGCGTGTATCTGCAGTGTGCGTTTCATGGAGTCACCCCATGCAGTCACTTGCATGCCATTTCTGTCTTTATTCAGAATGAAGTCAGAGCACAGAGTCAGTAGGCTTGCATGCACACAAGTAAGTCACTTATGAGAAGGCTGAGGTCATACTGAGTAGTGGCAGGCATTTGCAAGATCTCAATTTGGACCATTTAACTGATAACTGAAGTTTACATGAGTTTTTTGATAGCCAGGTATATATTCAGATGTGTGGAAACCTTTGTGCTAATGGAAGTAGGAATGCTAAGGACTTTAGCTTCAACCATTCGTCCACTCATCTATCAACTCATTTATGACCATTTGGTAAAATGGCTTTTTTATATATCATATTTGAACACCTTTTCAATATAATTATGCTGGTAATAACTTAAAAATTATTGTTATATATTTTAAAATTTTGTCTCTTAACTGTATTTTATCTAAAATAAGGATCATTTGGGCACATTTAATTCAGGTAAAAATATGTATTTTTTCAAAAAAATGAAGAAAAAAAATCTGTGGAAATGTGATATTTTATCAATGTTTTGTGTGGATATAATTTACTTTTTAAATTTTTTGTGGATTTAAGGTATTATTTTTGGTAATTTGACAAAACAGAAAAATCGGTATAATAAATTAACAGTTTGAACATTTACAGTGAAAATATGGTAAATAATGTTCATTTTTTACAGTGTAGAAGTAGTTTAGTTTCGTAGTTGTTGTTCACCATTGCTAGACATGTATTTTTTGTCTTATGCACTGCTTTGCATTCAGCATAACTCTATGACCTCTGTGACACATAAAGAGAAAACACCAAAAGAAACGAGGCTGAGCAGTTTACACCTTTATGACATGATGAAAATTATTTCATCATAAAAGTCCAAAACTGAATGTGGCTTGAGCTTAAAAGCAGTTAAATTGAATCAGATCAAAATGCCAGTATACCGTCTGCACTGTATGAACCTTCCATTCATGTCATACGGGTGATTTTCCAAGTTGTGATGAAGGACATGAGGCAGAAAAAAAACCCTCCTGGAGGAGCAAGATGATTAAGGACTGACTCACTTACTCTCAGGTAATGGGAGCTGATGTAGTTGTTCCTTAGAGGAAACAAGGAGACAGAATGGAGAAATTACTTTTTTCCTGCCAGCAGATGAGGAGTATAGATGAGGCGGTGGTTGTGCGCCAGATGGTTTTACGATCTTCCAAAACACCCCTGTGATTAAAAATCTACGTCCATCCATCCATCATCTTTAGAGAACAGTTCATTGCACTGACAATGCAATAAACATTCACAAAATAATTAACTCCTTATGATTTTGAATGCATTTTAAGTGCTACATTTTCATGCTGGTTCACCATTTACCATAATATTCCTGAGGACATAATATATTCAAATTATGTAGGAAATGACACCAACGTCTTGTGTGTGCGTGTGGATCATTGTGTAGTTAGAGAGCTCATTCAAAAGGTGGCTTTCATACCAAGTCACCTGGAATTTATTCGTCTCTGTCATAATGCCCTATCTTGCCAAAGGCGCACATAATAAAATAACTGACTCTGAAAACATGCACTCAAATGCCACATCTAAAAATTCTAAGAATTTGTTGGCCAATTGCAGGTGATTGTGTATTTTGGGGCGCACTGAATACAGACAAAATGACCCTAAGTTCCGACTGGCGGTCTGTTTTGTTTCAGATATACTGCCAGATTAACATGGCATTGTTAATGGATTAATGATTGATTAGATTACATCCTTAATGTCAGATTACTTGGTTAAGGTGTTTAGCTGTAATAATCTGAGTATTGTCTTCTTATAGTCAGATAAAGGGACTGAACAAAAATCAAAACATCACTTAGTAACACCCTGAAGGCCCTACAGTCTAGGACTGCCTTCACAGCATAAAACAAGACAAACACATTGTTATTATTCAAAAACGCAAAGCACTTTGTGATAGCCACTGAACTGTAATTAGATTGAGATCGACCATAAATAATAATTAGCCCGATGACGTGTGTTTAAACTGGTCGTGGCTCTTCCTAGCACGTGGGTGTATCGTTCTGTATTGTGTGCCAGATGTCTTCTCTGCTCCCCTCTACAGTGACAGCTCCGCCTGGTGTTCTCAGTCCAACTGCTTAATGATGCATAAAGTCAGCGTCCCTCCTTCCCCCCAACATACACACACATACACACAATTACACACACGTGCACACACATGCAGCGGCCCCACTGCCCTCTGATTTGCCGTCCACACGTCCTCCCTCCCAGCTCTTCAGAAGAACACACACACTCAACAACTTCTGTCGTACCCCCTCCACTCTTCCAGTTCCACTCATGGAGTCCATGATGCGTAATCGCACACAAACTGACAATGCCTTGCATTAGTTACCTCAGCAGGAGCCCAGGTCCAAGGTGGGCCTGTCATGATAATCAGTACTTTTCTGAAAAACATGCAGAAATACTGTCTTTTTTTCCTCGTACTCTCAGCATCTCTCTCCCTGAAGTAAAATAAGCCTTTTTGTATTAGTCATGAAGTCTGATCTTAAAAACACACGAGTCATGACTTCAATCTTGGTACATGCTACTCTCCGGTCTCCACAGCTTTCACAGAGCATGTGCGAAGGTGCACACATGTGTTTGTGTGTTTGTTTCAGTGTTTCTGTCCATTAGGAACTCGCATGTTCTTACTTTGGCAGAACGGTTGTAATCTCCTCTCAGATGGTTTATGCCACTAAAGGGAACAGATTACACAGGGTTTATTGACTCGTGGCTCACCCCCTTACCCCCTCCCACTCTCCCAGCATCCTGTGGGTGTGTGTTTGCTCGTGTGTGTTTGTGTGTACGTGAGAGTAGATTTGTGGGTGTCTGTGCCAGTGTGAGTGTGTTTGTTTGCCTATGGGTTAGGGCCTTTAGTGGCAACTTTTCAGGTCTAATTTTTGAATGTTGACAACTGTGGAGAAAAAAAGTAACTTTTTTTTTCTGTAATACTTTGCTTTGTTGAATGCCTTGTTCAAAGCTAGAGTCAGCAATTCTAATCCAACGTGCTTATTGCCAAATTCAGTGAGTATCTCCATATTTCTGTGTGCACGCTGAAAAGCAATCCGGTGTTCATACACAGCCCTGGCTCTTTAAATGGGAAACAAACAAAGTGGCTCGGACCGATCCACACCACACCATTCCACTGTGTCCTGTACATGTTTGTGTTTATACACAGGACAGGGTGAAAGGGAGGGAGAGGAGAGATGGGGGGAATAGGATAGGCAGTGTGGGCAAGAGGGACAGTAAATGCTACTGCTACATGCTAACTAGCTAAATAACAATAATATGTCTCCAGAATCACACACTCCACCTTTAATGCTAAAACAACTTAAATGTATTATTTTTTATACTTTAAACCTCTGACATACTAATCAGATTCAAGATAAGATCATTAGTCTTGTTTAGGTCATGATCATAATTGCAATTTTGTGTTATTCT
>OMNN01096764.1:0-12633 GCA_900302755.1 Chromis chromis
GTCCCCAGCTCTCAGGAGCAGTGTCAGTCACCAGCTCAACAATACACAGAAGAAGCCTTGAAGGAGCTCTTCAGACACGTTCACCACAACATGCCGGACTCTGCTAAGAAGAAGAAACTTGTCCGACAGGTACACTTCAGGGTCTTACTTTCCTAAAGTCCAGCTACTTACAATGAACGTTTTTTCTGATGCTTAACATTCGACATGAACATTTGTATCTTCAGTGTCTTTATAATGTAGAATGTAAGTGCTGTTTTATGTCTGTTCTACATGCAGTTAGTCAAACAGAGGACCTCAGGGACACCTACCAACGAACACCGTCTGGCTCCCCCAGCTCCTAGCAAGAAACACCCCCGCTCCCGCTCCTTTGGTGGCCTCATCAAGGTACTAAATAATCCTTCAAAGTCCAGTGACAAAGAGTATAATAAGAAATTAAGTAGTAAATGTGATCATTTCCACATTTTATTTGCATCAACTTGTAGAACATAGAAGCAAGACGATTTGGTGCCCCTTAAACTCCCACTGCTTACTGGTGATTTGATTGGTCATATTTATTATAACATTAATCACTCATATACAGTCGTGGCCAAAAGTTTTGAGAATTTTTGGTCAATCCTCAAGCGGCGGGTGGACAAACAAAAACCCACAAATTCTGACAAATTATTAATTAAACTGATTATTCATATTCCTCGGTCAGGATGAGGTCCAGAAGTTGATTGACAGCATAACAGGGTGAATTGCAGAGGTCTTAAAAAGAAGGGTAAACACAGCAAATAGTGACTCTTTGCATAAACTCAATTTATAGTCGATAAAACTTTTGACAATTATGAAATGCTTGAAATTATACTTCAGAATACCAGAGTAAGATTTTACAAAAAGATCTAAAAACACTGAAGCAGTGAACTTTGTGAAAACTAATTTTGCGTCATTCTCAAAACTTTTGGCCACGACTGTAGTGTGTTAATCCTCCCAGTCTTTGATCCCTTTACAAGTAGGATTTTTTCACTACACATCCTGTAACATTAATACTTTTTCAACTTGGTTGTTTCCACCTGCTGCTCTGGTAACAGCGCAAAACTCGAGGTGAGCAGCTGACAGCAGAGAGACGGGTCCGACACATCTCCCCCGATGCCGTCACCAGGGCAGGAAGAAAACCTGGTAAAGAGAACGTCGTCCTGCAAGCGGTGAGCCTGTTTGGTTTTGTTGTGTATGTATTATCTTTGTCGTCTTGGCTCTGACTTTGTGTTTAAGTCTTTGATTACTGTTTTCTTCCATCTACAACAACGCACATGACCCAAAAGTTTTTTAATTTACCAAACTATTAAATATAACAACATGGAGCTCCCTGCTAGCTGAAAGATGACCAAGACGCTTCACAGGGGAGATCTGGTCAGGGACCGTCACATGTCATACCCTCTCTAACCTTGGTTTGTGTGTCTGTGTGCAAATGCAGGTGAACAGCCCATTAAATGGTCCTGTACTGGGGAAAGCAGGACTGGTAGTAAAAAACCCAGATTTTGCTTTTCACAAGGACAAAGGTGTGAAGGTTTCCAAGGTATGATGATGTTTCTTCTGTGCTGTCGTCGTTAATCTAAATCTACATATTAATGTGTAAATACTGCTTGCATACCGTTTTTGTTATGTTTTGTACCAGTCTTTTGTAAATGTACTTTTGAACAGACTCCATAGAGGCTCACAAGTATTTTCTTTTGTTGAAAAGAATTTAGTTAACTTGTATACTAATTAAAATATGGCATATTGACAACATGTGAGGAAACAGCTGACTTGTACATAAACATGCTGGTTGGTCACATGTCAGAATGTGAACTGTCTGTTCATTAAGGTGTTGTGTTTAGAGCTTTTTTTTGCTAATGTTTTGATTTCTCAGACTTACACGAAGCTTGTTGATATAATTATTTGGTGTGATCTAAGTCCACTTGGCAAACAAACAGAAAAAAGCTGAAAATGCACCATTATTTATGAAATCATCCAGAACAGGATAGTGAAATGGTCACATTTGGGTTCTGCTGACACAATGATTTGGCGGTACTTTTCTAAATTTGTATGTATTTTTTGTGATTGTATATATCAAATGACCTATTGGTTGAATTTCAGCATTGAGATGTAATTTCAAATCTTCCATCCATCCATCTTTCTATCGATTATCTCTCAGCAGGACTCTCCCTCGGTGTCCAGGATGTGTTTCTCTCCCGCTCAAGAGATCTCGCTGTAAAACTCAACACCTCCTCCTCATCTCAGACATGACTTGGGCAGCATTAATAGTATTATTCCTCATGTTTACTTTTGTGTTTTCATCATAGTAAGTCTATTTTAACTGTGACTAATATACAGCGGTGCTAACCTGAGCCAGTTCAGCCAAACCAAACCAGAAACTTGTTCCGTCTTCCGCAGGACATTCAGTGACTGTTGACAAAATGGTACCAGCGGTTGAATGAAACTGCAGCCTTTATTTTAGTTGGCATTAATTTATAATTTTGTGGTGGTTAATTTGGACACAGTTATAATAATAGTGAATCATTTAATTTCCTTTAGTTTGGTTGTGAGAGCTGACTGGAACAGTTTTAACAGCTGCAGTTTTAAAGGGCCCACAGGGATTGTTACTCTAAAGATAAAGGCTGTAGCAGCTAAAGTGGAAACTGCAGATTATTTTAAGGAGTAAAGCTCCTTTAAAATATATGCATTTGTGTTTTTAAACTGTACAATGCACTTCTTAAAGTCAGCTTGTTTGTCCGGTTCTTTGTTGAGATTTTGCAGGACCTAGCAGATTTGGGCACTTTCAGGTCAGCTTTATTATGTTTTCTTTCTTTTTTGGTACGCATATACAGTATTATTGGATGTTGAGCTGAGCAATATGACTTATTGTCGGAATGACAATGTGACGCATTTTCTTCAGTAACTGAAATATTGATATATTGAAACAAGTTAAGAATATTCTTTGACTGTCCTGCGGCTCACAATAAGATCTGCTCATTTTAACTGTGCTAAACTAGTCATCATAGACTTTAATAGTAATCCTGCTGTGTGATGCTAAATGGTGGTTATTGCTGAGCTTTTCCTGAATGTGAATGAGTTGAATCAAATGATAACCAGGGTGGTTGCTTTGGTTTGGCTTTGCTGGCTCTGACCTGCTTGTGCCAGTAATAACTTGAACCATGTATTTTAGCTACTGTATCAGAATCTATGACCACTAGCTAGCTCAGCTTACAGTCTGCTGTTGCTTAGAGTATGTATACATGTTGTACAGTATGTGTGTGTCAGTGTGTTTTTACATTTTTACACTTGTACTTATTGGGAGCGTGCTGAGTGTGTTTGTTTTGGTACGTTATGTTGTAACTCTTGTTACTGGATGATGATTGGATAATAATGTCCTGGTGGTGATCTGCTGATCCAGAATCAGTGAGCAGCTCACCTTATTTTTCTGTTTCATCCTGATGTGAAAAACAGGATTAATTATTGATAATGTTTTTTTTTACTCTCCCGGGTTTTTCAGTTACGGAGATCCCTGGTTGTGAATCTGTCAAATATGAAATGTTACCTTCCTAGAATGTCTCACTACACTTGCGATATTTTTTTAAAAACATTTTATTTATTTTTTTAATCTTTCTTCAGCTTGATCATGAAGGGGTTGTTTGTTTTAATTTAAACTAAAGTGGTCGGTTGATGGTTGAAATGAAAGTTGACAGAGGGTTTGTTGTATGTATTTATTTAGGGTTGAAATGAGCAGTAACCTGTTAAAGTCTGGTCTAGTATCGGACCGTAACTGTGCAGAGAGTAGGTCATACTTTAGGCAAGGCATGAGTCTGATTAAAGTCACAAACCATTTCAGCTATATAAAGTTGACATGTGTATGTGAGTAAGAAAAATGTGTAATTTAAAGGAGGAATTTAACAACTTTTACAGGTTTCTGACGGACACAAAGGGAACTGATGTGACTTTCCACTGCAGGAACTCGGGGCATGTGCAAGGTGGTGCCGATGTTTATGGGAATGGCCTCCTAAATGACCCTTTTCCATTGCTGTGTAAGATCCAATAGATTTACTGCTTTGTTAACCCTTTAAGACCTGAGCCTCAAAATGTCCGCCTGCTCTTTTTTTTTTTCTTATTTTGATGACAAAAAGGTAAGAAAATGTCCTGTGAGTGCTGGTGCCCATTTTTTGGTTGCGCTTTACAGCCAACATAGTGTCATTACGGTAATTTTACGGTAAATTCATCCAGCGGATTCCTGGGGGGGCATGAATGAAATTACCGTAATGACACCATATTGGCTGTAAAGCGCAACGCCTCAGCTTTCAGAAACCGTTTAATTTTTTTCCGATAGCACAAACGGTGACATTTACGGTATTCCAAAGTGTCGCCGATGACGCTCTAGGACTTAAAGGGTTAACTCAGAGTCTGCCAAATATCACTATATAGTAGTTAAGGATGTAACTCCAGTTCTATGAGCATGTAGGTGATACAACAATGGAGGCTGGTTTGTTAGTTTATATGGTGAAATCGACATTGCTGTGGCTGCGGCTTGAGTGGAGACGGTTGCTACGTAACAAGGGGTTTTTAGAGGGCAGAAAATATGCTGCTTGACCTCTCTGAGTTTGTCCAATCAGTGTGGAGAATCGCACTACAGTTTTCAGCACCACTCAGAACTAGGTACTTTTTCTTCCCTAAAAACGGCTCTGAAAAACGTTCTTTAGTGGCGGCTCCTGTGGTCGGAACATGCTCAAAGGGTTGGGCTTTCCTAAAATGGCCCACAAGTTCCTGCAGTGGAAAACGGCCTCTAATAAGTTTGGTCAGTACTTAAGAAGCATGTTTTCCTGCTCCGATAGTGCAGTTAAAGGTAAAATAGTGACTTAACTTTTCTCATACCACAGATTTGCTGTGTGGTTTCTATCTGCAGAAATGTTACTTAATGCTCCTTTAAATATTTCTGACTAACTTTTCGTCCCATGATTTCTGTTTCTTCACCCTTTATGGCTTGACTTAACTGATGTCTGCTCAATTTTTTTGCATTGTGAGTACGGATGCACCAGTTATGGATTTCCAGCACTGAGATATAAATGAGTTTTTTCCAAACAGTGCAATTCCATGTTGGAAAAAATGCATGTTTCTCCAACTCTTTCGGCTTAGTGGCACCTGAATAGTGACATGGGCCCAAACCGGCTTTGTTTACATTAGTTATTGCAGAAATTGATAATAATGGAGACACTTGGTTATTTTATTTAGCTTGGAAAGTTTTCATAGAGGGTACTTGTTGGTGTTGGAAATCTGCTACTGGTGCATTTTGTTTTGAAGGTATTGTGGATGTTGTACCGATGGGTTTGCTGAAAGTGATTGAAGTGTTGGGTTAGGGTTACTGCTGGATGCCTAAAGAGCTTTTCTACTCTTGTACTGTAGTGTCTTGTCATATTTTGGATGGTCTACACAGGACGTTTTTCCCCCCAATTTTAAAATGAACCTGGCTGAATTCACCTCAGCAGGAAAAGAGCCTTTAGAGACTGAATTGGGATTGCGATGTGGTCTCATGCTCTCTCAGCACCGACACTTCTCTACAAACTCTTACAAGGTGTGTGAATGGAGAGCCACTTTGGACTCGTATTAAATTGAGTTTGGGGTTCAAAAATGTGTTTTTATATGGTGGAACAAAATGAACCACATTAAGGGCCCACAGATATTGAACTTTTTTATATTGGAAACCCAAAATGCCCCTCGGCCTTGTTTTAAATCTATCAGTGCAGCACGTTTTTGTCATAAATGTGAAACGCTTAGTCGATTTCTACTTGCTGGGTCACCGAATAATTCTTCCGTACACTGTGAGAACATGTGAGCACAAGTGGGTGGAATTTTAGTTTGTTTGTTTGTTTGTTTGACCTAGAAACTTAAGCTGCACCTTTATTTCTTAATAGGGATCCATGTTAAATTGTAAGATGTAATTTTCACATGCTATTTGTATTTGGTGAACCCTTCTTCTTTCTCTGTCCTCTCATGATGAACTCGTGTGACTGTTGTACCATCTGGTTGAAACTGTGGTCATTTTTTTAAATGTATTTTAGTGTAAAATAAGTTAACCCTGTACAGTGGATTCATTGCCGAACCATCCGCTTCGGATTAAACCTTTTTTTATGTTTCCTACAGAGAGCATACTGTCATGTTTTAATGAATGTTTTAAATTGTTTGTACTGAATTTATTAGACTTTACTGCCCATCTACAGCCACACATACCGTGTTCCCACCGACCTGGTGCTAGTGCTGGTTCGGAGCTAGTGCCTCACTAAGAACCGGTTCTTTGTGTTTCCACCGCCTAAGCACCGGCTCCAGGTGGGCCAGAGCTAAGCACCGAGTGCGTCGGGAGCTGGGGGTGGGGTTATGGTGACCTGCGATCAGAGGTGCAGAGGGACACAGAAGTTTTGCACACACACACTGTTGCGCTGAAATCCAGAACTTGTGTCGCGGATATGCGGAAGTGCCAGCGGTGGGCAACACGGACCTTATAAACATCTTTATAAAGATGTTTATCTTCAGAAAGATGTTCATCTTTCTGAAGATAAACACAGATATTATCATCAACTTTTTGCGTTTGTTTAACGCTATGTAATGATACAAGCTTAGACGGCTTCTGGTGACGTAACGGCGTGGCTCCAACTTGGCTCCTGGCCAGTGGAAACGCAAACCGGTTCTTAGGAGGAACGGGATTGGAACCAACTAAGCTCCGAACGAGCACTAGCACCAGGTTGGTGGAAACACAGTAACAATATACTGTAACACTGGTTCTCAACTGGTCCAGCCTCAGGACCCACTATGTCTCTATTAATAACGGTTTGTTTGCTGTTCCTGTTAACAAATTAAGGTTTATCTGGGTGTAGTCTCAACGCATTTTGATACAGCTTGGGAACATTTTGGCTTTTTTTTTTTTTAGCTCATGTTGGTATATTTGGACACTTTTGCCAAGTTTTGGGCATATTTTGGCCCATTTTGACAGATTCTGAGCACATTTTGGTTTATTTTTGTGCACGTTTTAGCATAAATGATATGGAAAAAGCAATGACAAAATGGAAAAGACGATGACAAAACGAAAAAGAATATTCCTACATTTATTTATTTTATTCTTTTATTGATTCTCTTTATATTTCCACATTTATTTCCTATTAATTATGGCACTCCTGTGATTCCATAAAATGTCTCCAATAATCTGGCAGAGCCAAATCTAAAGGTTAATAGTGGGCAACTACTGGTGTCACCACCACTAAATATCCTGCTATTGAAAGCAAACTGTGTCAGAAGAAACACGTTCTTTAAAATAAAAGACTTTATACCACTACTTTTTTTGGGGGGGGACATGCTTCTGAGACCCTCTAAAAATTGCTCCGTGACCCACTTTTAGGTCCTGACCCACCAGTTGAGAACCACTGCTGTAACAGATTGTATTGGAGACGAGGCTTCAATGCAGTGCTTGTGTTTTCCCACTGGAGGGTGCTGTTGGATAGTGTAGCGGTGTGTGTCTGATGGAAAATATCCCAAAAATGTATTTCTAGTTTGAATCTCTACTTTTAGAATAGCTTTATGTTACAAGAGCACTCATGAGGCCATATCACCTTTTCCAGGGAAACATAACCTTGACAGTGTTCTTGTTTTGTTTTTTTAGTAAGTAAGTTTGAGTGTGGCCCTTGACGTTTACATTCATGGTTTCACTCTTCATCAACAGAAGCATTTCATCTCAGAATAAGAGAGCAGATATTCAGAGCTGCAGAGCTTTATCTATTGTTTGTCTTTTAGGTTTTCATCTTGAAATTCACTCTATCGCCCATTAAATCCAGTTTTTATCTTCTTATTCAATAAAACCTGTAATATGATAGCATTTTTTTTTTTTTATATCCATAGAGAAACTCTTTGTCCCCCCTCTACAGGAAGGTCAGAGGTCAGGAGCTGGTAGGGATGCAGCAGTGCAGGGAACGTAGTTCTACTGGTGTAGAGATGATCTGTGTTGTCTTCATTGATAAGTAGACTTTAGCATGTGTTTCCCTTCAAGTCACCTTTTAATTTGGTGTGAAAGTAAAAAAACTGTTAATAAAAGTGAAGTTATCCTAATGCAGATTTTAAAAACAGCACTGAATGGTCTGCACTTATATAGCGCCTTTTTGTACCTTAGCGGTACCCAAGGCGCTTTACAATGTGTTTCGCATTCACCCATTCACACACCAATGGCGACAGAGCTTCCATGCAAGGCGCTAATCTGCCATTGGGAGCAACTTCGGGTTCAGTGTCTTGCCCAAGGACACTTCGGCATGTGGAGGGGACCGGGGATCGAACCGTCAACCTTGCTATCAGTGGACAACCCGCTCTACCACCTGAGCCACAGCTGCACTGACGATTGGTTTCATGAGACTGTAGATGGTGTGAACAATCAGAAACACAATCTTGAGAGTTGAGACTTTTTATCTACAACTGTCATCTTTCAATTGGCACTGAGAGATTAACTCGTACTGAAATTCATCCTCTATCTGAATGACATGAACACAGTGACCATTGTGTTCATCTCCTCAGTTACATCACTGTAACTCTCTGTACCTTGGCTTATTGTCTCTTCTCCAGCTGGTGCAGAAAACTCCTAACTGGTACCAATAAAAACGGAAAGCATTACACCTGTACTCGCATCCCTGCACTGGGTTCTGCTAAATAAAGAATTGATTTGTTTTATTCATTTGGAAGGCCATGCATGGGTTTGCACCTGGGTAAGTTTCAGAACTTCTCTGGCCCTACTCAACCTCAAGGCCTCTCAGATCCTCACACCAGCTGCTGTTAACTGTTCCACCGTCAACGCTGGTAGTTTAAGGAGATCGTTCCTTTGCGGTGGCAGCTCCAAAGCTTTGGAAAGGCCCTCCTCATTCAATCACATGTTTTATCTTCATCGACAAGATCCATGCAACTTTTAAAGCTAACCATAAATCTATCCATAGCCTTCGACATGTAAACAAACCGGTGAGCCTGGATGAATATGCCAGCTGTCCTAATGCAAGGTGAGTTGGACAAATATGGCAAGTATCGCAGATGTACATCCCAATAAAATGGTCATTCAAACGGCTAATTTACTTTCTGTCACACCTCAAAAACAAACTCTTAAAATGTTTATTGTAAAAACACAGAAAAATATTAAGATTCTACTTCAGTTTTCTTCTTGTCTTTCCCTCGGAATCAGCAATTAGTTAAACTCTCCTCTGAAATCTAGGCTAAGTAGCTGCTCCGTCATACAGTATATGTCAGATTTAACTCTCAGTCAGTACAACCAGACCACACTCGCTGGATCTCTGAAGTCAGATATCTGATATAAACTAATAATCATAGCAAATTCATATTCAGCAGCTGTGGTCAGAGATGGACTCTCTCGTAACAGGTGTGGGACACTGAGTTTTTAATAAAAGTCACATATTGGCATGACGTGTCTGCTCACCCATCTCTATTCCTAATCTCCCAACAGAGGATTTCTGTCTGGAATCTGTAATATTTTAAGCCAGACACAGCAAAGCCACAGAAATAATAACAGGCAACAAGACTGTGTTTGCCGTTTCGACAGGTGGAGAGGCTGCGGCGACGGTTTTCAAAACATTTAAGGGGACGGGGGGGATCTAGCATCGACTTTCATGTTTTAAAAGCGTCGAGCCATTCAAATGGCTCCTCTGAAGCGTCGCGATGGCTCCCTCCAAGCGGCGTGCGATCGTGTCGGCCTCCGCCCAGACGCGGCGGCCGTGCCTCCATCTCTGCTGCTCTTGAAGATACCTCTGTGGCTCTTTTGGTGGGCTCGACCCTGGCAATCAGCGAGACTTCAAACCCCGGCGCCAGCCTTTGAACGGTGCCCGCGAACGTCTGTTGCCAAGCGCCGCTTTCCTCTCGGCGTGGAGATTAGAGACGCAGGGGAAACACTGGTGCTTTCAGATGCTTTTCTGTCCCTCTGTCAAGCAATGCCTGTAACATAATGTACTGTCAAGGGTACAATGTGTCGCTATTACCACCGCAGAATACAACAAACTCACTAATTTACACAAATACAACAAACATGCCAGCTCAAATGATCCCAGCCCTATAATACTGTATTAAATCATCATGCACTGCAATATTAAACAACAGCAACAAGTGAAGCACACTGGAAACAACTATCTGCTTCCTCTGGTGTTGTTTGTGTTTCAAGCGAAATAAGTTTCATGACTGAGTACAAGACTGCGAGTCCATTTGCTTCTGAAGGCGTCATTTATCCGGAGACCTTCCCTCTGCTGGTGACTAAGTGTGGACCAGAGTGTGTGTCATGTCGGTGGGTGCTGCCGTGGCCAAATGGCCCTAGAGCCAGCCATACATCATCAGATATTGATACGCTTCCACCACAGCACCACGGCTGACATTTGATTCATAGCTCTGGGTGCTTTTTTTTGAATTCCTAACAGTCAACAAGGGATCACGGGGAAATGTCAGTGTTGTGTTGGTTTGGGGCGTCTCGTTGACAAGAAGGAGATTGGTAAAAATAATGGAACAGGTCCGGACAGGTGACTAACTTCATCTTGAGGTACTGGGCCTTAGAATTCTTCCATTATGATTGCAATTCTACATCAGTTTTAGTCAAACCTTGTTTATTTCTTTCACAACTACGTGTGAAAAAAGGGAAATATAATGAAATAAAAAATGAAATAGATGTTTTACCAGATTTAGGCAGCCATGTTTAATGTTGGATGGTTCTGCAAACTCAGGATTCTCTGTCTCAGATGCTCATCTTGTACAATACGGTATAGTTAAGGTTACCAAACTTTCTCCTGCTTTAAAATCCCATCCACCATCCCAACCTTCACACCCTTATTTTCCACCTTACTCCATAAAGGGCACACTACTTCCTGCACTGGTACTGAACATTGCACCGTGACATGCAGAATCCTTCAATAATGATGTATTCCCAAAGAATACAGAATTCTGTGATTCTTCTTTGGCTTAACAATAAAAATGTTTGCTGTTTACATTTTTTCATGCAAGCTGGATGCGCTAACAGCTGTTCCTTTGTCATTATGACTACAAATGAGGACATCAAAAATTTGTATACCATCCACTAAATGCTTTATCATTCTTTATGTGTTTTCTTGAATCATTGTCACACATTGTAAAAACATTTTGTACTTTAGTACTAGCTCTGCTGAGCCACACTGAGCCACTGTTATTTCTATACATCGATCAGCTACGACATTAGAACCGCTGACAGGTGAAGTGAATAACACTGATAATCTCGTTACAAGGCAATGTTGTGCTGTTGAATCTTGGGTCCTGGGATTCACGTGGATGTTACTTTGACATGTACTACTCACCTAAACATTGTTGCTGACCAACACACCCCTCTATTAGGATATGACCCTCCCTAATGTGCAGAAACTGCTTAGGTAAGAGTCCAATGGCTCCAAACTCCCCAGATCCCAATCCGTTGGAGAATCTGCAGAGGTCCCACCCCACAACCCAGAGGACCCAAAGGATCTGCTGCAAATGTCCTGGTGCAAGACACCATAGGACACCTCCAGCGATCCCATTCCCATGTCCTGATGGGGTAGAGCAGTTTTGGCAGCACAATGTGGACCTACACAATCTTAGGTAGGTGGTTTAAATGCTTTGGCTGGTCAGTGTGTTTGTGCTCTGAGAAATGTGGTTGTAAAAAGCGTGGATCTTTAAGATTCAGATCCAGTAATCAGCCGTGCGTTTTCATTTACTGCAGAATTATTTCCGTTTTCTAGTAGGCTGTTTAAACATTTAAGCATAGCTGATTGATTAAATGAATCAGTTCTGAAGATAAAACATGAAGCCTAAACTGGCTTGAATAAAAGCTGTGCTACTGTTTTTGGTCTGGTTACATATACGGCAGATTTACTAGGAGTAGGAAATTACTTGAGGATGATTTTTCTGTGAAAGCTTGAGGCTGTATATACAGTATAAGGAGGAGACCCAGGTCTTTTAAGAACACTACTAACATAAAAAATCTGAGAAGCTGTTCTGCATTTTGCACATTTAAAAGCCTATCCACGAATTTCATATGGTCAGTTTCCATCTAGGTCCTGCCCCTGCATGCCGGCTAATGTACTGCCTGCAGCCAGTGTGTTTTGTGGTTGAGTGATCCGAGTTATATGAAACCCCACAAATTTCAATGATTGCCATGTTTCAGCAGAGACTGAAAGATGACACGTTCCCCCGACGGAGGGCCGCCTTTCAGATCCCTCTGGACAACCTGAATGCATAGTTGTCAAACAGTGCTGTTCAGGTGACATTTTGGAGATCTGAAGGTTTCCACCCAACAACAGCAATACAGTATGTTTATCCTGCAGACAGTAGCTATAAGTTTACACCTGCCCTTTGGAGAAAATAGCACTGCTCTTTTCTGCACTGATGAATGTGGCTTCTAACAAACATCCCCTGACAGAAGAGGCTTAAACAGTGCATGATCCCTCTCACCGCCAGCCGCTACTCACACACACACACACACACACACACACACACACACACACACACACAGCTTGCGAGACACAATATAATATGCACTTCACAGCCCGTGGATGAAATGAATGCAAATAACCGCATGAGAAAGCCTTTTGAGCGTGCCAGAGAAATCAG
>OMNN01096764.1:21689-32339 GCA_900302755.1 Chromis chromis
AGCTGCACTCACAAATTGCACCGGGGGATGTCAGCTAGTCAGTGCAGCACTTTGGCCCAGATTTAAATATCTTGCTGTGAGATTTTGATCTGATTTTCCTCAGAGAATGATTTTTCGCGATCCTCTGACTTTTTCTGATAGTAACACCACGAGTAGGGCTGCCAAAATCAGTCTGCGTAATTGACAACATCGACAATAATGCCGTAAAATTATGTCCACATCAATGCTCTTAATTAAGAAGAAGAAAGAAGAAACTTTAGTGTCACGAAATACATTTTTACAGCATTTGTGAAACTGTGTTTTCACATATCCCAGTTGGGTTCAGAGCGCAGGGTCGGCGAAGGTACGTCGTCCCTGGAGCAGGAAGGGTTAAGGGGCCTTTCTCAAGGGCCCAAACAGTGGCTGCATCGGGGTTCAATCCTCTGACCTTCTGATCAGTAGCCCAGGGGCTAAACCAAGTAATGGCAGTGGTGGGATTCGAACCCACGCCCCTGAAGAGACTGGAGTCTCAAACCAGCGCCTTAGACCCCACGGCCATGCTACCATAGTTAATCCATGTTTTTATTTCTTCAATTCATCATCGACTCAAAGGAGCTCTTCGCACATCTATTTCATGAGGCAGGTGTGTAGGAGAGGGAAGAGCACGTCCAACGTTTCGGTACTAGACCTTCATGAGGCAAATAGGCCTCGGTCCAGTACTGAAACGTTGCACCAATAAATTCATGATTGCAAGTTAGACAGTGTGCGGGAGTCCGTTTTGTTACCTGTTCAATTCATGTTGCATCATGACACCAGTCGTCTTTGGCTCATCAGCTGCCGTCAGTACAACAGTTTAGACAATGATTTCAACTTGGTTCAGTGTAAAAGTTTCCAAATACTCAGGGCTGTGAAAGAATGAGAGCACTGCAACTTTTAACGTAACAAAAAGGTGGTTAGTACACTGCAACCGAAGCTATTCATCACCGAGGCACGTTACATCTGTTTACTTCTCTCCTGCTCTCTGTGCTCACATGTACTGTATTTTATTACAGCTAATTCCCAAGAAAGTTGTTCTCATTTACATGTATATCAGTTTCTGTGTCAGACAACGGAGCCAATATGAAATAGTGATGGAAATACAGCTCATTCAGACTACATGTTAACCAGCAGTCACTTCCAGGCTGCTGCTCTGCACCACTGAAAACCAAAAGTGTGCACGTTATATTTATAGAATTTAAAGCTACTACCAAAAAGAGAGTGATTACATAAGATGGTGAAAAGGAGTTGTTTTTGGAAATCCGTATTTGAAAAATATCCACTGTGTCCAGAGCCGGCCCTACCCAATATAACGCCCTAGGTGAGATTTTATATGGCGTCCCCCTCCATCGGCGATTTACATACGCTTACAAAAGAAATCGAATAGCATTGTTTTGTCGTAATATTAATTAGGCATTGCTTTACATTTGAATCAATGTGAGCTTTTCCAAAACTAGTTTTAATATAATTATATTGAAGATTAATTTTTTCCCGTTTTTGTGGCGCCCCCTGGAGGCCACGGCACCCTTATCATTTGCCTATATTGCCTAATGGGCCAGCCGACCCTGACTGTGTCCATGTGACACTTCAATATATAGACCACATTTTTTCGCACTTTGTTAAAGAGGTTGGTAGACACTTGGATTTCTTTTAGAGCTACACTATTGACATAAATAATTTGCCTTTTTATCATGTTGAAGTCTCCAGTTTAACTTTACATTTTGCACTTTAATATATAAAAATCTTTGTTTATATTCCGTTCTGTGCTGCAAATGTCTCAACAATTATTGCATTAATTGCCATCAAATTCATGTTGGCATTTATTTTACTACTGTCATCAGGTCAAATTTTACTTTGATGCTTTCACATTTCACTTTGTGTTTCATGCTAAGTGATACGTCTGTGCATGCTAACACGCTATAAGAGGATGGTGAACATAGTAAACATCATATTCATTTAATATCAGCATGCTAGCATCGTCACTAGCATGCTTACATTAGCATTTAGCTCACAACCCAACACCACAGAGCCTTAAGCATGACTTATGGCTTATTGACATAGCTTATCTCTCTCCCCTTTGGCCTCACCCCAACCAGTCGAGACAGATGACTGACCTCCCTGAGCCTGGTTCTGTCGTAGGTATCTTCCTGTTAAAGATGATTTTTTTTTCCAACAGAGCTGCTCAAGAGGAATCTTTGTATTTGTTGGGTTTCTCTGCAGTATAATGTAGTATCGTAGTGGAGTGCCTTGAGAGGACCGCGCTATATAAATAAAACTGAATTGAAATGGCAAAAGAATCTTTTTCACAAGCTAAACTTCTCCCACATAAGTTGCGATGTTTACTTCCTCGGATTAGCTTGTATTATTGGATTTATTGCCTCCTCTTTGTGCACCAAATTGTCTACTTTTCAATTTGGATATAAATACACACATAGCCTGACAAATTCCCCTCCTTTTCCGTCAAGGAGATAATTTCATTTTAATGACAGTTTGTCTGAGACAGCCTCCTGACAGCATTGCCGTAAATCAACAGATCACAGGCCTGCCCCGCTCTTCCTTCACCTTACCCCCAAGACACTTTCCTCCCCTTCGAGATTATGACTCATCTTCCTCCAATCAAAGAGACGCACCAATAATCACTCACTTCGGACCTCCCCCAGTTTTGATTTGCACGTTTGATAAATGGTGTCTCTTCCCGGGGTTTAATTGCAAGCTCTTTTCATCATAATTTAATGTTTGTTTCCTGTCGTTTTCTCAAGGATGGCTGCGAGCGCAAAGGGCTATAATTTCTACATCAAGGACGTTGTTATGAATGACTAGCAGGTGGAATAGACGGCGGAGTAACGATTTCACCACTGCGATCACCTGGCGAGTGATTTCAGGAACTGATATTGACAAATCGTCACGCTGAATAGCTTCATATCCCACACGCAGAAACACACATGCACAGCACAATGCGGGAGATAATTAGGGTAATTTCTGTTTGAAGTATTATGCATTGCAATGAAAATAGAACAGATAAAAGATGAGACAATAATAGATCTAAAGAGGACCTTGACTGAATGTTGTTCCAACAAAGAGCATTTTGTTTGACACAATTCACGTTGTATGCTAAACTGATATCCTCTCCCAACTTTATAAGAGGAGGAAAAACATCATATAGAACAAAATATGCTAAATGTGCATTATTATGTTCGTCCACACTTTGGATCCCACCACAATGTGCAGACTATTAATATATGTATTTCCTCCTTGAGTTCGACTACCGGTCTTAAAGGAGAGAGATAAGGAATTGAAATCCGCTGGTGATAAATTATGCTGTGTGTATAGATATATTTCTTCCTTTATATAACATGCAAAATGGAGTATCTAAAGTGAGAGACAACTGAATTCAGGTCACAGCGCAGCAGGAAATCTTCCTTTTCATGTGAGATCCAGAGGGGTCACTCTTATGAACTCATTAGGAGAGAAATGCTAATGTAGCTCTGTTTTCTTCCTTCTCCCTCACTTTTCTCTCCACTTCAACTTTCCTGGTTATTTTAACAACCGGGGCCGTGACGCATAGAGCCCCCGACGCAGAATAGAATGTAGTTTGATGTCAGGGGGAAGAGGGGCGGTTCTGACGGCGGCTTCATTAGAGATGCTGTCGTTTGTTGCCTTGTCATCGAGTCGCTCAACTAGAATTATTACAGAGCAAACAAACTCCGCAGCTTTATCCGTGCTGCCTTATTACCGACGTACTTATTCTGCTGCTGCAAACAATATTCATTAAATGAATGAAAAAGAAAAATCTATATCGCCCGGTGAAATCAGTGCGGCATCCTGCAGAATAAATGACTCTCAGACCTTCTAATCAGGCAGATGGACCTCTCTGCTGTGGTCTCTCATCATGCAGCAGAGCAAATTAAATAATGAATCTCTCACTCGTTTACAAGACCGGAATATTAAATCACGATAAACTTAGGAGATTATTTTGGGGAGTTTTAAATGCAAGAAACAAAATTAAACTGAAACCCTAATTGTCTTGTTTTAAATCGTCCCTTCAGAGGCTAAGATGTGGCCTGCAATGGGGCAGTGGTGTCCTAAGGGAACTTGTAACCGGTGAGTCGCCGGTTTGAGCCCCCGGACTGGCAAGAGATTGAGGTGGGAAAGTGAGAGCGACCGCTTGTCCCAGTCACCACCACTGTGGGCCCTTGAGCAAGGCCCTTAACCCCTGACTGCTCCCTGGGCGCTGCACCGCTGCAGCCCACTGCTCCTAGTATGTATAGTTAAGGTTAACTTTGAATAGGATGGGTCAATGCAGAGAAGGAATTTCCCCAAGGGGTTAAATTATTATTACTATTATCATTGCAAAGCTGAATTATGTAACAACAGCAGTAGTTCTGTCTTATTAAAAATATAATAATAATAGTTCTTATTTAGTTTTTTTTACGTTTCACAGTGAATATTGTGATTTTTCTGCAATGTTTTAAACACAATCTGCCTTGTAAATATATAAAATATGTACAGATGGTCTGCCCACATCTCAATTAAATCTAACATTTTGCTGATATTAGACTTAATATTCACTAATGAGCGTTCCACAGACCCCATGCTGCAAAAAAATAACTGCACAAATTTACATTTTGTCTCTTTCAGATGTTTGATTTTTGTTAATTATTGCTGTCGATTGACATACTGAGTGTAATAAGGTCAGAGATACTAAAGTGACACACGTTTTCGCCCAAAAATAAAACAGGATTGAACATTTGAAAGCGAGAAAATGAGTGATCATAAAGCATTATTATGGCACAAAATAAGAAAATGTTAAATGCTTTGTGCATTACATGGGATATAAATGGATAAACGTCATTCCTTTACACCAAAGAAATGTGCAGCAATTGAAACATGGAGGGGTTATTACTGATCTCAGGAGCTAAAAATCTATTGCATTCATGTTTTACATTTGGTGTCTCTGAAACCACAAACAGAAATAATGTGCAATTTTCTGAATTCCAATCAAAGCAAAATCATGTTTATAATAATAAAATGTAATAAAACACCATAGAGAATGATTGTGTTTCTGCACCGAGGCCTCCTGCGCTCCTGAACAGAAGATTAAGTTTGCTCCCTAACAAAGTCTTCCATGTTGTATTTTATCATACATTTGAATGCCAACAAACCAGAAACCAAAAAACATGAATCATTTAGGCCCTGCGATTTATATAATCTGTTTCATTTTCCACAGTCTGAATGTGTTCACCTCTTACCTCAGGCCCCGCAGGCCTGTAGCTGCTGTCTCTTTTTAGTATCTTAATAGGCCTTGGAGCTGCCTCCTCACACCCCCTCAACCCCCTCTGCCTCCCGATTTTATGATTTAAAACCATATCCAAGGTGAATGCGGAAAAAAGAACAACAAATAAAGACAGCGAGGTTGCTCCTGGTGGCGGGGTTTTAGGGTGGTGTTGTTGGTGGAGGTAGGTAGCATCATTTGAGAGTGTGCCAGGTTTTTTTTTAACATTTTTTTGAAAGTGGTGACTAATTAAATTAAATACGTTCTGTAATGAAGCGACACTTTCTCCGGAGTGGGGAAGGAAAACAGCCAGCTTTTTTTTTCTTCTTCTTACCTTGTATCTCAGTTTTTTTTTTTTGGCTGGAAACAAGAAATATAATGTTAAAGGCTCTTTTCAAATGAAAGCTGCGGTTGTTTCTTGTCTGCCTGTGTGAAATCTTTCTAATTAGCTCTCACTACTTGTGTTTTTTTATTTTTTATTTTTTTTCACGCCGCTGTGTTTTTTTTCTTCTGTGTGCGCGCGTGCGTTGAATCGAGCTCGTGCGTGCGTGTGATTCGTGTGTGTGTGTGTGGGCGCGTGCAGCAGCAGCAGCAGCAGCGCGCGCTTTCCGCTCTACTCTGGAATGCAGCCAGTCTCTTTTGAATCCACACTCCGCTTCCAAAACCCAAAAGCCTTTGATCTTTTTTCTCGTTTTTTTTTCTCTCTTCCTCGCTGTCTCCTTACCCGGAAGAGAACCCCTTCTCTCTCCCTCTCTCTCTCTCTTTTTTCTCTCTCTCCCCCACCTCTCTCTCTCTCTCTCAGCTGGGATGAACGCACACGTGGAAATGTTGGCCCGGCTCCACACTCGGACCAAATTTAGTCATACAAAGGCGAGGGGAGAGAGAGAGAGAGAGAGGGAGAGAGAGAGAGAGGAGGGAGGGGAGGAAGGGAGGAGGAGGAAGGGGGGAGTCGGGGATGAAAGAGCCAGCCGCCGCAAGATCAAAGGCAGCCGCGGCTCCGCCCCGCTAACCCCACCCCCGCGCTTTATAAAGATCTGCCTCTCCATCCCAACTTTGATTCTCACGCAATCTCTCCGCGCTCAGACAGAAAACACGCCACGGCCACGGCTGCTTCTCTTCTTGTTTTTCCATTTTATTTTCCCTATACGTTTCTCATAAAAAATGTCACACTAAAAAACACTTTTCCACATGTTTGCACGTTTTTTTTATTTTGTAATAAAAACTATTTTTTTGTGAGCCAATCATTGATCCTGAAACTGCTTTTTATTATTTATGTGTATATGAGCGAAACATTAATAAATATGTCATCAAATTTAACTGTTTAGGTGATATTGAAAGCATAGCATTGTATTAGATTTTTAAAAAGCCAATTTTCCCCAAATGTTTCTGATTGACTACACAAATAAATACAAAACCCATGTTCCCCCACATATGTTGTATTTTTACGCATGGTTTTTACGCACGACTTTTACGCATGATTTTTACGCACGACACAGGCTCTATATTGTCTTCTTCTGTCTCTCTCCAACAACCTTAATCTCCCCTTTCTCTCTATTTCCATCATTATTTTTATTTATCCTAATTGTTTTCACCCATCACACACACACACACATACAGAGTGTGTGTCAGCCTCACCACCACTTCTTCTTCCTCCTTCTTCCCCTCCTGTCTGCCCATTTGTTGTGAGCCGTGTATAAATCTCTCTCTCAGGAGGAGTGTCAATCGGTGCGGTGTCAATCAGAGCCTCGGTTTCCCTTTCATCTCTCCTTCCTCCCAGTGACTGAAGAGAGAGAGAAAAAAGGGGGAGAGGAGGAGGAGGAGGAGAAGGAGGGCGCACGGCTACATTACCAACACACACATACACACTCCGGTTACATTACACTGTGGAAGCACTGCGAGGAGCAGTGGGAAGTCGGTCCACGGCGAATTTTTTTCCACTCTGTCTTTTTTTTAATGATTGTTTTACGACTTTTCTCGTCGCTTTTATCCTTCCTCATCCCAGCAGCTGTGAGGATGTATCTGTGAGCACCGCGGAGGCTTCCCGAGTGTCCAAACTGTCTTTTCCCTCTAGTTCCATCAGTTTCACCTCCGACTCGGGTGTTTTGGTTTCTTAGCTCACCTTTTTCTTCCTCTTTCCTCTCACTCAAGGACGCTTCTTCACTTTGGACCACGGAGGACATATTTTCTCACTTTTTTAATTTTTTTATATAAACGCACTTTGAGTCTTTTTTTTTTTACAGGACGTCGTCGGTTGTTGACAGAAAAACTAGTGATGAGGTTTTAACTCGTGGTTTGTCTCCTCTTTTTTTTTATTTTCTCCTCATGACATTGAGGCCGGACTCTCACTCTGAGCCTTTACATCTTCGCTTTTTTTTCGCCTCTTGAGTTGCAGTTTTTTTTTTGTCAGTCGAAGTGAAAAAAGGACGCAAGCAGCTCCTCCACACGCCTCCTGTTGCTTCAGCAGACACACACCGGCAGCGTGTGTTCCGCTCGCTCGGCGCTCCGGTGTGAGAGAAGCGGCGGGTTCTGGGTGGAGGTTGGATTCTATAGCCGGAGAGCTGTCCTCTCCCTCTTCGCTGTAGTTCTGTCGTCTACGTGTTTTCCCCTCTCGGTGAAACAAACAAACAAACAAAAAAAACACACAAACACTTTGAACCATGCCTCAGTTATCGGGCGGCGGCGGCGGAGACCCGGAGCTCTGCGCCACGGATGAAATGATCCCGTTCAAAGACGAGGGAGACCCGCACAAGGAGCAGATCTTCGCCGAGCTGAGTCACTCGGAGGAGGAAGGAGACCTGGCGGACATCAAGTCCTCTCTGGTCCACGAGTCGGAGAGCAGCCCCAACAGCAACAACCACGACGTGAGTAACGGCTGTTGTGTGTGTGTGATGTGGCGACTGATGATGAGGAGGGGGGAGGAAGGTGAGAGGAGCAGCCTGCAAACTAACTTTAATCACAATAACACTCAGTTTGGGGGGGTTTGCTTGATGAATTTTGCTGGTTAAAATAAAAAATGACCTGCACCAAAAAGGCACACTAGACCCACATGATGTTTCTTTCCATGCTTGCATTTTTTTTAGATTTATCCCAAAATTAATCAAGCAGAGTTCAGGTGCATTTACAGCCACCTCTGTGTCCCTGTGTGTGTTTTATTTGAACTGAAAATGCAGCTTCAGTCTGCAGAAACTTTAAAGATGCTCCCCTAAAACATCACACCCAAGCACTTCATTAATCTCCTGAATAAAGAGAGCCTAAATGTTATATAGCAGTTATAGTTGATGCATATGCAGGGAAATTAAGATGCAAGAAGAAGAAAAAATATGGAAGATATTTTCAGATGTGTGAATCGGGGCCTTGTGAGCAGCCCAGGCTAACAGCAGCGTTTGCCTTGGTTCAGCTGTAAACACACCAATCCCTTCACCACATGTGGCTTAAAAAGCTGCTGGAAAACAATATTATTAATTCATTTAATGGTTCATAATGTATAAAATACAACCTGGATCCAATTATTTTGCTGCCTAGGTGTGTTTTTTCCATGCTCCTTCTTATTCTCAGTGTATGTATTTTTTGTGTGTCCTTTAAATTCTGCCTTTAAATTCTGTTTTCATGTCAAGGAGCTGAGAAATATATTAAACATGTTTTTTACTAATTCAATTAAAAGGATATTAAGAGGAATGATTGGTCTTAAATGTGTTATTGTGCTGAAATCATTCAGCATTTAAAATCTCAGTAGGCAATTTAATAATAATTCATTTTTAATGTTTGTAAAAAAAAATGATTGCACCACGCTTTATGTTCTGTACCTGCAAGATGGCGTCACATCGGTTTGTTTTTAATTTTAATTCCGCATCCTGCCCCTGACCTCAGGATCCGGGCTGCAGCTTCCCTCGTCACAACGTTTTGTCATTAACCGCGGTGCTAATGAAATTTTTTTTTGGCCACAGCCCCGAACGAAACTGTACAACATCCACCAAGCGAATGTCCCGGAGATGCACGAGAGACAGAGAGCTGAATGTTAATTAGGAATCCAGTGAAAGTTTCCTCGCTCAGCTTGAAGCCAATCCTGAGGGGTGTGAACTCCTCCAAAAAAAGAGGTCCCCTTCCCATTTCTGAGTGGGGAAGGAAAAGGAAATGGATGAGCAAAGTGCAGAGGATTTTTCAATTGAACAAAAAAACAAAACTGTCTGCAGCGTTTCCTCTTTTTATGGGATGATTTTATTTCACATTGCACCGAGTCTTTAAAATTTTTTTTTAACACAAATACATTATTATTTGAATTTAGATGGAGGCTCAAATTGAGAGATGAAAATGAGAGTGGACCTGTGGTATTGGAAACAAGTTAATTTGTAAGCTCCTTAAGGACATGAAGCTTAATTAAGTGGTTCTTCTGAAGCTTTGATGCAGGCTGCTGCATCTTTCCTCTATAGATAGTGGTGTGTGTGTGAGTGTGTGTGTGAAAGCTTGTTCTGCTTTGGTGACAAGCAAAGGGACGGTCGTGTTTGTGGGTGTCTGACCGTATCAGCATTTCTCTGTGTGTAACTGTGTTTGAATGCTTTCCTAATTGATTCACTTTCACTCCTTTTTCCATTCTTCCTTTTTTTTCCCAACAGGCAGCTAGACAGTCCCAAATACCGCAAGATTCATATCACGAAAAACACAGAGACCATCCGGATGATGGTAAGTGACACAAGCCTCGAGCGGAGGGGGGGAGCTTGTTAAAATAGCGGGGAAAGTGGGGAACGTCAGCGTGTCAAATAAAGAGGTGTTTCTAATAACTCGCTGCTGGTTTGGACGTTGAAGCGAAGGGGACACGGCGCGAAAGTGTGTCACCTTATTTTCCCCCCACTCAGAAGTGATCCCTTTTCTTATCAGATGCCCTGTTTCTGCTGATGCAAGTCCAGTCAGGACCTGCTACACCTTCGTAAACACAGCTACCTACTTAGCTGCCTGCTTCCCAGATGAGGGCGCCTGCAGGAAAAAAAGGAAAACAAAGAATACATCAATTAAAAAGAGGATCAATATTCACTTGTTTCTTGAGATAATTAAAAATCACACATTTCTCTGTGGCTCCTCTTGTTTCTTATGATGCAATCAACCCCCCCAAAACTTTCCCCCCTGGCATACGTCAGCTCTCACATGTCACATGCAACACGTTGCTCCCGCTCGGGGCTCATCGCTCTCTTGGCTATTGTAGTGTGACCTCCCCGCTGCAGGTCGTCATTAGGGCTTTGAAGAGGAGTGTGTCTCGTCTTTGTTCCCCTTTCACTCGTGAATAGGATCCCCCCCCCTTCGAACCAAACACTGGCTTTCTTCACAACAAGATCCATGTTGCCATCAGGCTTGTATACCAGAAACACTACCCA
>OMNN01096765.1:12646-23931 GCA_900302755.1 Chromis chromis
GTGTGTTGATGAATCCGTGGCCTGAAACTTGAAACAACCAAAAGTGTGAATTTATGAAACTAAATGTCAATAACAAGGTACTAGGTGTCATAAAATTGTCCCTTTTTATAAAGATAAATTCTAAAACTAGAAATCCATTAAGATGTATTAATGTGCGTATAGTGCCGGAGTGTTTTGAGTAATGGTGCATGGGCTTAAAGAAATAAGAAAGAAGGGTCTACTAATGTAAGCCCTTGAATGGGAACGATGTGAAGTATCATGAATTATAACGATAAGATGACACGAGGATGGAGAATGGTGTGGAGGAGGCAAGTAGGAGGAAGAGGAGGAGGAGGAGACATAATTTGCATTGAGGCTTCCCATAAGCTATCCACTGTTTAACACAAAAGACAAACAAAAGAAAGTTGATTTTACCATCAGGTTTGTGGTCTTTTTAAATGCCCTGCTAAGCTCCTTTAAACAGATGGGAGCTTTCTCTTTAGCAGTCCAGCCTACTTCACAGCAACCTGCTTTCTGATGCTAACTGGGCTTGTTTTGGAACATCCAGGCTACTACTCACTTAGCAGCATGTCCATCGGTATGTGCAGCCGAACCTAAATTTTATTTCTTTCCAGTTAAAATGCATTCTCAATGATGCTTTTAGGGAAACGTATTTTCTGCCAGATAACGTTTGTTTCTGAAATGTCACAAACACATTGCTTATCAACATATATCTGCCATTTGTATTGCTTAACAGTTGCTCCTTTTAAAATCATGTTTTACGTGGGGTGGGACTCGTCACCCTGGTAACCCAGAAAATGGCGAAAAAGCTCAAAACATGTTGTGCAGGGGTCGGATTTTAACCCAAACTCTGACCTTTTTCTAAATCTCAACAAATACATTTGGTGCTGATACTTAACCAAGCTTCGAACATATACTTATTGTGGTGAAAGTTTTAACCAAAGCATGATATGTTCCTTAACCTAAACACGTAATGTTGGTGCCTATACTTAACCGAGCTTCCCACATGTAGCTATTTCTGTGAGAGTGTTTACCAAAGCATGATATGTTCTTTAACCTAAACACGTAAAGTTGGTGCCTAAAGGTAGCCAAAGAGCAAGTGAAAATGAAGCCCCAGTCTCCTGAGTGAAAGTCCTGAGCCAATTCACCCGTCCATCCTTCTCTGATACCTCATGTATGTGGACTTTGTGGCTCTTTCATATTGGAAGACTTTCCTACAACATCATAGGTTAGAAAATACGCGTAACAATATAAATGAGAATTCAGTTTAGAGGTATAAGAATGCAATTTTGTGCAGACAAAGATGGTGTTTGAGAAGGAGACAGGCAGAGGATTGTAAACCATAAAGAAAACCGCAATCCACCAATCAGAAACAGACCCAGAAATTTCTGCAGGGAAAAATCAGCTAATTAAATTCAACTACACTTACAATAACACACAGACATTGGAAGCACTAATGATAACGCACAGAGAGCTCTGCTGAAGTATCCTTTGAACAAAACGCCACAAGGCAAAAATAGTTCATCATAATGACCTTTTTTCATAATACGCATCACTTTGCTAAAGCTCTAGATAGGATGTTTGTGTAAACAATGTTAAAAATGATTGTGATTTTAATTTTTTTTTTTAATTTAAAAAAAAACAAAAAAACATACACAATTGTGTTTTTGCTCAACAGTGGAGGAGTTAATTCAACACTGACAATGAGACATATGGCGGTTATTCAAGTGACTTTGAGGATCTTTAACCCACTGTGCTTTGGTGGTCATATTTTATAAAAGAGCACATATTTGTCTACATTTTGATGTACAAATCGTGTTTGAGGAGTAACAGTCGAGGGAGAAGCGAGGGCTGAAGTTTAAACGTTTTGAAAAAGCAGAACAGCTGAAAAGAGTGGGTCAGTAATGTCACCCACTCGAGGGAGCACAATACACACTCATTATAAACTCAGGAAAACAGTGGGAAAAAAGCCTAAAATGTAATTCTAACTAAATCAAAAACTGTAAAACATATCAAAAATCTGAAGGTGAGCTTATTAGTTCAAAGTCGTGTGACCCGATTAGTTCAAAGTCTTGTGACCCGTTTAAATTTTTACTGAAGTCTGTTACTTGAAGTATGCAGAAATGGTTGAATTTTAATGTGGAGTATGTTTGAAGAGGATCTGAACAATCACTCCCTTTATAAAAATCTGCTGAATAAATCTGAGTATTTTAATAAGTATGAAAGGTATAAGAAAAACAGTCCTTAAAAAGTTAGAAAAAGATATAAAGGTCTCAGTAGTGTGAAAGCTTATGCATTTGTGCAAACAGTGGGCATTAACAGATAATAGATCACAGGTCTCACTATAGTTTTCATGAGGACACGTCTCCCTAAGAAACCTTTTTTTACTTACTTTTAATAAAATAAAAATGCCCCGACAGCTTTGATGGATCTCAGAACTCTACCTGAAGACAGCTATTTTATTCCAAATGATTTATAATAATAATAATAATTTATACTTTACTAATCCCGTAGGAAAGTGTTAATTTTTTCGCACAGCTATTTCATAAAATCATCTAATTCAAAAAAAAATCGTGGGCGACAAACAGAAAGAAATAATGCTGATATATCACTGACATTTGGCAATAAATAGTATCTACCTGTTAATGTATTGATGTAACACACTCCAGACTCTAAATCTAAACTTGATATACACACAAATTGTGGCTTTTGCACTCTCTGTAATGTTTGTGAACCTCAGAGCTGGGATGTGGAATTAAAAGCCTGACACTCATTTAACCTGCAGTATATAGCTACTGGATATTTTTCATCAAGGAGTGGCTTTGTGGCTTCAGGAGAGGTGTGTGGGCAGCATAGTGAGAGTACAAAGCCTGAAAGCAGGTGTCTCACAAAAAAAAGTCATAATAAATCAAGAGCATAAATTGATAAATTGTGCATAAATTGTGTACTTTTTTTTTTTTTTTTTTTGTCGCTTACACCTCCTGGGCTACTTAGATAATCCTTTGTTCCTCTATTGCCATATAGAGCTCACCAGTCTATAAGTCTTATGATAAGAACATATAAGACTTATTTTGTTCCGTCATATCCCTGTTTAGCTGCTTAACGCTTCAGTTTTTTAAATAGAAAAGAAATAAGCTTTTCGGAGGCGAACCAATATAAACATTGGCTGGGATTGCTGGAGTGTAAACTTCCACCTGCTACCATAAACTATACCAGCATCCAGGACTGGCTTCCACACAGTGGGAAAATACTATGCAGTGGATGTACTAGTCATGAATGAGGCTCCTTTTTTCAAATGCAACCTGTAACCGCAAACACATGTAGGCAGTTAATGAACTGATATGCAAAACCAGAGCTTGCAAGGCCAGACATGCATGGTTACAGTTGCTATAGTAGAAGGTAATGTCTGTTGCGGGGAGGTTTTTGAAGATCTTTGAGTTTTGTGAGTGTGAAGATCTTCATCTTAGTGTTTTGGGTAATCAACCTCAAATACATAATTGTTATGTTAGGGGATTATTATATACAAAGATCACTGCATACATGCAATTATACATCAAGTGTTTACTACATAATAATATGAAAATAATAATGCACAGTGTGCACATTTATTTCTGCACCATTAAGCAAGAAACACAGTAAAATGTGTTGCAGTTATGATTGTGCTGAACTGCACAGTAGAGATTGGTGGCTGTATATACAGTGCTGTGCAAAAGTATTTGCCCCCCTATAGATTCTATTGTATATTTTTCACACTCAAATGTTTCAGATCATGAAACTAATATTTATATCCATTGAATATTATACAGGGATAACCCACAAAACACAAAATGCAGTTTTTAAATTATGGTTTATCAAAGAATTATTGAAAACCTATATCACCCCTGTGAAAAAGTAATTTCCCCCCTGAACCTAATATCTGGTTGGGCCACCCTTGGCATCAACAACTGCAGTTAAATGTTTATTACCCACGCCGTATGTGGGTGGCTATGTCTGCACAATAATTCGAGAACAAATACAGATAGAATAATCAAACTCAGCACAGATGTTCATCTTGACCTACCCGGGTCACCCATTAATTCTGGGGTCAAAGGTCAAAGTCGCAGGGCTACTTAGTGCAAAATCCCCTTATAATCTACTATATAAGCTTGCAATGATGAACTTTGGTATATCTAAGGGTAGGACTACCACATTGCACCTCTTGGCCTTGAACCTGACCTTTGACCTTACTGCCGTCTGTCTGTCTGTATGTGGGTGTGTATGTCCGCACCATAACTCGATAACAAATTGAGATATGATAATCAAACTCTACACAGATGTTCATCTTGACCTACCCTGGTCACCCATTAATTTTGGGGTCCAAAGGTCAAGGTCACAGGGTTACCTGCCATGTTTAGGAGGGCATCCAGCGTAGGTCTGCATCGCACTTGAGTGCATTCTAGTTACAGCTTGTGATCAGTCTTTTACATCACCATAGAGGAATTTTGGCCCACTCTTCTCTGCAGAATGGTTATAATTCGCCCACATTCGATGGTTTTCGAGCACGAACTGCCCTTTTAAGGTTTTCCCACAGCATCTAAATTAGATTAATTTTGTTCTCTTTGAGCCACAAACTTGCTGATATATCACTCCTGAGGTGGACTTGCTTGTATGCTTTGGGTCATTGTCATGCTGTATAATCCATTTGTGTTGAGCTTTAGGTCATGAACTGATGGGTGGATATTCTCCAGGAGGATTATCTGATAAAGAGCAGAATTCATGGCTCCATCAATTATGACAAGTCGTCCAAGTCCTGTGGAAGCAAAGCAGCCCCAAACCATCACTTTATCACCACCATGTTTCACTTCTGGTATGATGTTCTTCTTGTGAAATGTAGTATTAGCTTTACACCACATGTAACGGGACCCATGTCTTCCAAAAAGTTCCACCTTTAACTAATCAGTCAACATGTTATCACAAAAGTCTTGGGGCTATTCTAGATATTTTTTTGCAAATGCGGGACAAGACTTTATGTTCTTTTTGGTCAGTAGTGGTTTGCGCCTTGCAGCTCTCCCATTGGATGCCATTTTCGCCCAGTATCTTCCTTATTGTGGAATCATGTAGACGGACCTTAACTGAGGCAAGTGAGGCCTGCAGTTATTTTGATGTTCATCTGGGTTCTTTTGTGACTCCTGGATTAGATGTCTACGCTCTCTTAGAGAGATGTTGGTAGGCCTGCCACTCCAGGTTCACAACTGTTCCATGTTTTCTCTATTTGTGGATAATGGCTCTCACTGTGGTTCTCTGGAGTCCCAGAGCCCTAGCAATGGCTTTGTAACCATTTTAAGATTTTTTTGTTTTCTTGGGTTATCTTTGTCTTACATTAAAATTAGTTTGATCTGAAACATTTAAGTGTGACACATATGCAAAAATAGAAGATTTCTGTAGCGGGGGCAAATACTTTTGCACGGCACTGTTTAACGTAAGAAGGTACTGCGTGATCCCCCATCTTCCTTTTTCCTTTGTTGTCCTGTGTGCACATCTTCACCACAGATGACATGCATTGCTTTTTTCAAGAGCAGTAGTTTAGTCTCAACTGCACTTGTCAAGACCAGTTTGTCTGACCTATTAGAAAGAAGAGAAAAGGGAACAATAAAAAGGAAAAAAGGCACACATGGAGGGTGTTTGATTTGGTTAAAACAGCTATTCTCTTCCTTAGGCCAAAATATGAACATGCAACAAAGCGAGATCATTTGATGTGTGCCCTCTGCTGTGAAAATCACTTCTGACACAAGATGCTTGTTTTTTTGGCTGTGAAACTCCAAATGTAGAGCTTGCAACAAAGAAAACATTATCAGTTCAATACTGTTTGTGACCCATCAACCTTCAACCGGAGTGGAGTTAATTCTGCATAAAGGGTGAATATCAACAATGAGATTGAGTGGAGAGTGGAAATTCTAAACACTTTTTTTCCCCTCTACTATCCATCAATCATAGTAGGCCATTAGGCGAGGCGGCAAGCCACAACCACAATCTGTCAGCTTCCACAAATACTATCATCACAACTCATGCACGATAAACAACAGAAAGAGCAGACAGAGTGTAGACAGCAAGAGAGGGCATTGATGGTCAAACTGGAAGCTTGCACTGCAAGCGGTCATCTTCAGATAAAGTCTCCATGATTGATCAGCTGTGTATTCCATTGCTAATGCCCCATAGAGATCAATTTCCTTCTCAAGAGTTCTGTTGACTGCCTTTCAAGCTTCACATGAATTTCATGAAGCAGATGGTGCCTGTCTGGAGATGCATCCTGGCTGATAGCAAATATGCAATCCAACTGCAGATTGCAGTTTTAGTTAGACACACATTATTTTGAGGCAGCACTGCTGTGGAAGCAGAAACAATGTAATTGTTTGAGATTCTCTAAAAAATATGTTGTTCTTTGACTCAGTGAGGTTTAACTCAGTGTAAGGCTATTCAGTACATCTGGCAAATAGAAAGACAAACTTAAAGCTTTCTACTACTTTATATTATTGCAGTCTTGTAGGGCTTTTCGTGGCTAAGACTGGGCTTTTGGAATTTGACTGGGACAACAACAATCATGATCTGTCTGTGTACAGTAAATACAATGAGTTTGTGTTACCTTATTTGACATAAATCTATACATTTTGCTGTTATTTCTGACCATTTGATAAACAAACATGTCTACTGTGCTTGTTTGAGTAAATAAAAATAAAAGTCCAATTAGCAAAAGCGGTTAGGGATTTATTTACTTTTCTTATTCTCAATTCTTATTATTTTAGTGCAGCCAACAGACAAAAACCTGTTCGGATGGAGCCAAACCCCTGATCTTGACATGTAGACAAAAGTACCAAATTTGTTTTCTACATTTAGTTAAATTTTACTGATACAATATTTTTTTCTACTCAATATATATGCCTGCAATTTTAGCTGTCTTATTGTTTTAGTCAGGCTGAGTCCGAACTAAGCATCTGTAACTTACAGCTAACTGCTCCTATGCAAAAAAAAAACAAAACTTCCCAGGTCCCTGCACACCATAGCAACACATCTATAGTGATGTTGTCTCCCTCACCCTCCTATTAGTTTTATTGAGTGGAATGACTTTGCCCTTTAACATTCTTTTTGGCTCAGGTTTGGTAACCTTAGTTAACTCCCAGAATAGCTTGGCCCCACTTCAACTTGAGCCAGAGAAAGTAATAACGCCTCCTGTGTGTATGTAGGCTTTTTTTAACAGTAGACATCCTGCCATGTCATTCTAGGAGAAGCAGATGTGTAAATGGTAAAAATTAATGATGGCTAAATTCAGTTTAACTGCTTCAGAATGCTGGAATTGTTCATCCTTGCTCACTGTCAAGCAGTCATACCTTACTGAAACAATCCAGAGGTATCAAGCATTCAGCTTTTAGAATGTTTAACAATCCAAGGGCTTAGGCAAATTCATCATTCAGATTTATTTGGTTTATTAATTAGCTCTGTTTGTTCCATTTGTTCTATTAGTCAGGATGTAAGAGATAAAGTATAAAAGCACCCATATTTTTCATTGACACTTTATTATTTACTTAACAGTTCACGTTTGCATTTCATATAAATACTGAACAAAGGTCAACATATCTAAAGTTAAAAAAAGAAGCCTTTTAGGCCTAAACATTTTACACAAAACATTAAATCTATTGCAATTCAGATAAATTTCACATATGACATTAAAGTGCAAATCACTGTTATATGCAGGAAGTGTATTTGGGTTCACTGACTAAAGTTGAGACTTGCAGGCAACATGCAAAGATTTACACAGTGCTACTGGTGTCATGGTTAGGGCAAGCTGTAGGCCTCTATTGTTGAGAACATTTTAACACGTTACAGGATGAAAAGTTCAGGGGTAAGTACTATAATTAACAATGAATGAATTCCATTTTGTTATTTCACTTTCAGAGTCATGCATTGTGCATGCCGGCTCATTTGTCCACTTTCATGGCAAATAATAGGAAAGCTGAGTACACTGGAGCCATTATTCTTGTTATTAGTAACAGTGGTGGTTTTCCAACTATAACTATGACTGTTCTAAAAGAGGTCTCTTACCTTGCATTGTAATTAATTCAACAACAGCACTGGTGAAGTTTGTTTCTAACAAATCCTACTTTTTCGTACAGAATAAGATACTTTTTTTATATATATATATATAGTCGAGCATATGGACAAAAAACCCCAGTATCTCATTTATCTTTCAGTGGTTTTCTTCACTCAGAATGGGCCTTTAGGGGGTGACTGCACAGGGCAGTAAGACTAGTCTGCGTGCAGTAAATGGAATGAGTTTTTGTTGGCTCGTTTGACAGCAATCTTGGCCTTTTCCTGGTATTTCTGATCATTTGATAAACAAAAATGTCTATTAGGCTTGAATAAATGAAATGTCAATTAACAAAACTTTTTTTTTTTTTGGAAGTCTTATCATTTTAGCACTGGTAAGTTCCCTTTAGTGGTAGTTAAAACCTCTTTACATGGCACCAAAAAAACCTCTATGCCAAAAATTTTAATTCCTTTTGAGAAACATGACTGAAAGAAAACATCAGGGCTAAATAACCTTATTTACAGGGGCCATTTTAACAACAGAAATTGGGTTCAAGCATCATCAAACCTGATTTTGCACTCACGTTAGTACTGGGAATTACCAAAAACTTTATTTGCATTATTAATAGGGGGTGTATTTCTAAACTACATATCAAGCTATACCAAGCAGCAACCTCCTTAGTAGAAAAATTGAGCCAATGTGAAAGTGCCAAAAACTGCAGTTCCTCAAATGGCCACTTGAGGCTGGCACCAAAAGGGAGCCAATCCCCATAGACCCCCATGTTAAAATGCCCACATTTACAGCAGAAATAAACATGTTTACAGCCTGGTACAAAACTAGTTTTGGTCTCTATAGTTCATAACAACTGCACAGGGGTAAACTTTTATGTAACTTACTCTTACATTTATGTATAATTATAGGTGTAGCCTTTGGCTGACATGCACGATCCAAAGACAGTTACATGGCCCAACTCAGCTCCACTCAATGATGTATTAAGCTGCGAGTTAGGAGAGTCAGGCAGTGCCAAGATGGCCGGAGCACTACATCGAGTTTCAAAATGCTTTTCAGGAAACCTATGGGTGACGTAACGAACGGTTCACCCATCTTTATATACACTCTGTGTTATACTAATAACTTGAAAGTCACTATATGTAGTTCACCCTCATGAATTAAGCAGCTGTCTGTTTTATTGTTGGACTACTACCAAAGTACTAAAATTTAACAGTTATTATTCAGAACTGAAGTACTGTAAGAACAGGAACGAGGGTCATATAGGACGATTTCCCCTAATCACCAGCCTCACGTTGGCAAGTGCATGCTTTACTTCATTCATTACTGTCTGTTAACTTGTCATATTAACGCAAAGCTATACTCTCTGTGTCACTCCTGCCTCACTACAGGCATTTGACTTCATTCCTACATCACATAACACTCGTGTTTGCAGAGGAAGAGAAATATATATATAGAGAACAATATCTAAATTAAAAATAACCAAAATCATTCTCAGACTGAGCTTGGAGCTATATTGAAGCAGATGACCTGAAGTGACCTGCATCTTGGCATTATGTTGAGACCTTTCAGGCTAAAGCTGTGAGAGAAAGCCTCTCTGGCCATACATTCTCTCTCCAGCTAAAGCCATTATGACTCATATATTGGTATAACAATGAAAACTCCAATCTGTGCAATTTTTAAGGCAATGTAATCAATGAAAAAAGCTTCACTTTCCCATTTGCGCTGCACTCGCTGCTTATTTTGCTCTTTTCTATTCACCATCTCTCTCTTGTCCCTGTTTATTACAGCTTTTCTCTCTCTTTTTTTTTTAACCTAAGTCAGATAAGACTGCACACACATGATGTCGTGGAGTTTTGATAGCAAATTACAGAATTGATCTGGAGCTCAGCAGGTAATTATCAGCGTAGAACCGTGGTGCATATCAATGAGTCCATGCAAAGAGAAAAAAAGGAAAGACTCTGTTCCTGCTGCACAACTAATATTCTTCATTATGAGCCTGTGTACGTCAGTGCCTGGAATCTGCGGGTGTAAATTTCCAGTGCACGATTGTATTTGATTTTCTTCGCTGATCAGAAGAAACCAATTTCTGACCCTTCACATAGGTATGATAAAAACCTGCAGTATAATGGATTATTTCCTCTGTAGTGACTTCACCTCCAGAAGGCTCCAGTTTTCCTCCCCCTCGCTTCCTCTCCTGCCGTTTTCTCTTAGCTTTTTCCCTCTCTCCTTGAAAGCTGAACAAATACGCCACGTCTTTACAGGTACAACACAAAACCAATGTTGAAGCAGACGTAACGGCCAACATTATTGGCGCGCTGTTCCCTCCAACAAGGAGACGGCAACAATGATGCTATTCAGTAACCTTGCTGGGAAGTTGGTAGTCGCTGCTTGTTGATAGGCAACTCTCTCTCCTTCCCGCTACCCTCCCCAGTGCCGTCTTTCCCTTACTGCCTGTCGACTTAGAAAAGGCAATTAATATTCCTTTGCTGAGTAGAGGCTTTACTTTTAGGCTGATCACGTGGAGCACACTGGCTGCCACCTCCCCAATCTTACAAGTCAGATAATTACCTATTTAGATGTTGCTGAGGAGATGTGTGTGTTCCTGCGCGTGTGTTGGCCTGCTGCCACGGCTTGTGAAAAGAAGCACCATGAAGTAGATCTGTCACTACGAGTTAGAGACACAGGATGGCTGAGCACCAAGGGGGAAAAAAAAAAGAAGCAGCAGCACAGGACACTAAACGGAACTATCAAAGTCACAGAAACAGACTGTGTATGTTCATGCTCTGTGAGCGCGTTCAGACTCTAACAATATGGGTTTTTTTTTTTTTTTAGAGTTGTAGGTGCTCTTTTTGAGATACTACATGCAGCAGCCCACAAATTTCATTAGTGTCTTAGGCAATTACGGCGGATCTGATCAAAAGCTGCCATATTTCTGCAGTTAATGGGCTCTGCGTGGAGGCTGTTGAGGTGAAGGGCTTTCTGAAAGGTCAGCTTACTCGCCACTGCTGCTGACCCCCTTCAGCTCCACTTACCCACACCTCTTAAATCTCAATCAGGAATGGGAAGTGTGGCCATTCATTAGCTCAGTATCCAGCGGCTGTCTCTTTCATCTCACCCCTCACGTCCGCACCGCCACACAACTGCTGCCCATTCTTTTTTTCCGAACTGTCTCCCCTTTCCTCAGCAGAAACACTTGACGTACACCCTCAAAGGT
>OMNN01096766.1:0-18526 GCA_900302755.1 Chromis chromis
CACACACACACACACACACACACACACACACACACACACACACACACACACACACACACACACACATTATGCCAATACTGTCCACTGTTCAACTTTTATAAAACTTTCTTCTTGCAGCATTGATTTAAGAATGTCACACTGATAAGGATGCACCACTTTAAAGAGAAAGTGCTATAATAAGTAGGTAAAACTAATCAAATAAGATTCAAAAATACTGCAGTAACATAGGTTTACTGTCAATAATGCATTTGCGCTCTTACGTAATCTGCATAAAAAAAAGACAATCAGGTGAAAGTTAATTGGACCGACTACAAACAGTTCCCCAAGTTCACATTTGTATGTCCACAGCCAGATAAGAAGTCTGGTCGAATTTCTGTCTTTCTACGTCAAAAGCTCTTTATACCAGCAACCAGAGAGATATGAGTATTTACAATGAGCTCGCTTGTTTGATCCACGGTGCAGGTTGTGGCTTTTCAAGCATTATGCATGATTTGAAGAGGGTTTTTATGTTTTGTGTGTTTTAAATTATTTAAGAATTCAGGATAGAGAGTTCTGGACCAGCTCACACAGCTTTGATTATCCCGGCTTGTTTTGGATGCTTGACAGTCAACAGTTTACACATCATTGTTTGTGCTGCTAGTCGGGACAGAGCATCTCAAAACGGCACAAGTAAACACTGCTGATTGTACTAATCTTTTTTACAAAACAAGGAGCAACAGAAGTCAACTTAAAAGGCAGCTTTAGATGCTGGTGTATGGACAATATGTTTTTGTATTTTACATTTTTACATTACCAACAATGCAAAAATGCTGTTTCCTATATTTCACATCCTGTTTATGAACTAATTATCCTACTTTGCATTTGCAAATGCAGTGTGGAGGGTTTTTCCACTAGTGACAGGAACATGTGGGTGAAAGTTGAATCCTGCACAGTTAGATAAGTTAGAAGTCGTCATCAGAGGATCATAGTCCATGGCTGCCCTGATGAAATATGTAGGTTATTCCAGTTATCCAAAGTCCAACATTTATTTCAATACAATAACAGTGCAGAGTGAGTAAGACTTTGGTTACTGTGCATAAAAACAACCCTGTTGACTGTTTTCTGCTCTCATGAGTTGACTGTTAAACAGAAAGCACGTGTGGAAATATTGTATCTGCTCACAGAAGGCCTTGTTACAAACATGGTGACAAGAAAACACAAAAAAGCAGGAATTTATCATTGTAGAAAATGCCATATTGCACAACTCATTGCATAACTCTGGCCAGCTCATTACACTTCATATCACAATAAGCTGGGCCCGAGCCTGTTTTATTTTTAATATAGAGCAAAGGGGAACAGTCTTACAGTTAAAGATCAGCATAAGATAAGTGTCAGTGGTGTCAGTGTTTATACTAGATGTAGGCTTCCTAAAGAAATAAATGCTTATGTTAATTATTTTTTGTGAGCTGTGTTGCATTTATACTTAAACTAACTCAGAAATAAAAATGACACTTACTGATGCACATGACGGGTCAGTTGTGAACCACGCAGACCTTGACCTCGGCTGTATTTCAAGTTCCACTCAACGGCAAGCCATTATCAGCAAGTAAACACAAATGAAGAATAATAATAACACTCAATGTGTTTGTCAAATTGGTTCATTTACAGTTGAAGCTGAATCAGCAGCAGTATAGTACTATATCTGAGCAGAAGTCTGAGCTTGACATATGAATTTCAAAATGAATTCAGCAGCTGCCGTGATGTACGTAGTGTTCTATAGACTGCACTAAAGCAAAGCTGTGTTGATGCACGTTGGGAGCCAAATCATTAATCAGTATCATGGAAGGATTGAGAAGAACAAATGCAGTAACTTGATCTGGCAGCAACCAGGCAGCTGTTTTTTTTCTTCTTGCTGCTTTGCACCAGTAACCAGTTACACCACTGTCACTGTCACCTTACCTTACTGGCCTCATAAATCATTCAGCGAGCCATTGAAAGTTATGCAGACTAACTAGCCCACTACTTAGCTTGCAGCTCTGTGTACCAACAGACAGATCAGGTCAATGGTTGGAGCAGAAAGGATAATTTTACAGAATCTCTTTCTTGGTTGTGGTCAAAACAAGAATCATGGCTGAGTCACTAATGTCTTTTCTCTGACTGGAATAGAGCTGGGTTTCTGGTTAACCTGACATATCAACAATGCTACGGACCTGCACGTGCATGAGGTTTGGGTGTCTGTGGTGGCTATTTGCTTCTGTGCTGCAAATTCTGGCTCAAGGAAACAATTTCAGTCAACACAACCAGGAGAGGCTGCCCTGTCAGCCAGGTATGACTGCATGCTGTGGTTTTGCATGATTTTTAATAACATGGCATCAGCAAAAGAAAAAAGAAAAGAAATCCTTATGGAAATATCTATATCACACTGTATGGACATACTATTGTTTCTATTAGGTTTCTACTGCCCATTGGGAAGCCTCACTCCAGTCCCCTGTCCTAAGGGAACCTATGGACCAACTGCTGGAGCTGTGTCCATAGATGGCTGCCTTAAGTGCCCTCCTCACCACTATTGCCCCAGACAGGGCTTGTATGCCTCCCTGCCCTGTGGTGCTGTGGCTCAACAGCCTCGGTTTGGCCAGGACACCTGCACCTGCCTAGGAGAGGGACAGACTTTTCAGGTGAAGTGTTTTTTTTTCATCTGATAAGAGGATAGCCCAGTTATTCCTGTAGATTGTGTGTACAGAGTGTCCATGTGTTCCTTCTGGTGTGCTTTATCTGACCTTGCATTCCTTGTTTTCATACCATCACCACAGCCGTCTACAGTACTAGTCACCTACTTCCTCCATTGTCTCAGAGTTCATCTATTATTCTATCAAACTAAAGTGGAACTCTAATCTTGCGAGCCTATGATTTTTTCTTTGTGTGTGTAACTATAAAGTCCTGGGACACAGTGTTCGCACTAATAAAGTCATGAGAGAAGCTTTCTCGCTGTCTCTCAGAAACTTTAGACTAAACAATCTGTAGCTTCAAGCTGAAAGAGCTCCGGATCAAGTTCCCTCACAGCAGGGTCTGGTTTCCTGAGCCTGCTGCAGTTTGCATAGCTGCTGAGGTCTCCACTCATCAGCTCCGACTAAAGGGAATGAGATTTTTCTTTAGACTGTTGCAGAGGTGTGTGTGTGAGAATTAATATATTATAAAAAAAAAGAAATGTTGAATGTTTAATGTGTCTGGGTTTGTCTCTGAATGAATGAATGAACGACCAGCATTAAGTAACAAACTGACCACAGCATGAACTCTACTGTCTTTTCCGTAGACCAGTGATGGCCGTTGCCTCTGCACCATCGGCTACCAACCCGCCACCGACGGAGATGTGTGTGTGCAACAACTGTACAATGTCTGCAGAGATGGAAAAACACGCACACAGTATGGAGACTGTTTTGACAGATATCAGTGGTCACTCCACTGCAAACAGCAGGTTCGGCCTTGTGCAACAGTATCACACTCAGACGCACTGGAAGTAGGGCAAAGGGAACTGGTCTATCTCTTAAAAAAACGACACTAGACAGGAAACTCGCCCTAAAGATATGTGACACAAGCTTAGTTTTAAACTGTGGTCTGTTTACAGAACATACTAAACAAACACCACAGTCAAAGGCAAGGCTAATGAGTACAACCTAGGAGTCTTTGCCCTTTCTTCCATGAACCTGACAATAGTTTATCTGGTACAGGCTACTATTAAGCCTGCTTAATATTTAACCATAAACTGCTATGTCTGGTTAGCAATGCTTTCACTGTTGAATAATAAAGCGTTTAGCTGATCAGAGCTGTGTTTTGGCATGTTTCCTGCAGGTTTGCCAAACTGCAGAGGACTACCAGGGTTATGACGGGGAGCTGGGCCTGTGCATTTGTAGAGAGCCTCCTGGCAGAGCTGCATGTGGAGGCCTATGCAGGAGCAGGCCGGCTACTGAACTGAAGCTCCAGTGCCAATCCGATGGAGAAATGGAGCTGGTGTGGAGCTATGACAGCCAGGTGAACAAAGGCAGTTACAGATTTACACACAAACAGCAACATTTTCATGCACGTCAGGAAATAGTACTGAAAAATAGCAAGCCACCTACTATCGTAGAGCATTTCCATTGAAATTGTCATTGAATAAACAATCAGGCCACAATGCCTGATCAGACAATGCATACATCCATACAATGTCGTGTTCTTTTTCCCCAACAGTGAAAGCTTAAGACAAGTGTGTCTTGTGTTGCAGTGACCTATTAATGCCAAACGCTTTCATTGTGTTTGCAGGTGTCGAGCGTCTCAGGCAGTGTGCTGGCGACGCTTTTTAAACAGTGGGACTCTCTGGGGAATCTGCAGTGCAACAGCCTCCTCAACTCCTCGCGTCCTGTCTACATTGTTCAGACAACAGGTGGAGACACACATTTACACACTCACAAACACACACGTTTGGCTTTTTCTGTCCTGCATTTGATTTCCTCCTCGCTCCCTGTCTCTCTCATGTCTGTCTCTCTTCTCTGATTGCAGAGGCAGGCTTCCTCGGCCTACTCAGCGGCCTCCCAAAGGAACTTCAACAACTGTTTCCCGACTCCTCACACTGGGACTCTCAGAGCTCAGCTGGTTTGTCTCAACAAAACATTATTTTCTCATTGTGAAAACACAATGAATGCATGATCAAATTTATCTGGAAACTCTGGAGTAATTATTGCAATAATGAAGCTCTGGTACTGCTGCCTTTTAGAGGAAGATTATGACTCTTTGCGGGAAGCCAACAATGCTGAAAATACCAGTCAAGGAGGTGGAGAGATGGATTCCAGAAAGAAGAGAGGAGATAAGAGCGACATTAAGGAAGAATCAAGTGTAACTGGAGTTCTGAACCCGACAACCTGTCTCCATCTGGGTGATGTTGTACTGTTTACTGTCGACACACGTCACTACCCTCAGTATGATGTGTAAGTCAGATGCTTGTCATACAACATTTTCATGTCCATTTTGTTCTGCTGTTAATATGTGTTTTGACTTGTTTTACATTTGCCTTTAATCTATTCTTGATGTCTTTCAGTGACAATTTATACAACACAAACAGAGACTTTGACTGGGGTCCGTTCAGACATCTAAAAGAGGAGCTGACACTGTCTTGGACTCCTCCCAGCTTCTTTTCGGTCATTTTTAGCCAGCCTGGAGTTTTTGTTTTTGCTATGAGCAGCCATAAGCACAAACACTTGGTAAATACTATATAAAATAATTAAAGTATTGAGACTTCATTTTAAACAACTGTACGTCCAAAGGCACTTTAATTTTCCATTTTTTGACCTTTATATTATTTGTGACAACTTCTTCACGGCATTTATTTTTGGCATATTGACTTTTCTGATCTTTGGATTTATTTGCCTCACATTTCTTGCTTGACTGTCAGAGACTGAGATAAAAGTGCAAGTGGAAGTAATTAGAGGAACCTGCTAATCAAAATGTTGTCCTACAGCACTAATACTGTGCAAACATTTCACAAGACCCTTAAACGCACCTTTAAATTTCCGCACCTTGATTTGCTCTTTGAGGATGCAATAATCAGTTCATTTCTGTACAAATTTGGGCTGTACTCCATCTAACAACAAAATTTTATTTAAATTTTTTTTAAACATGATTTAAACTATTTTTTAAATAAAATTTCTTAATTTAGATTTAAGTAAACTTAATTCTGACATAAATGTAAATTTGTGATTTCTAATTTTGCTTTAATGCAACTTTATCAATGTGTCACAAACCCTTAAACACTAACTCTGTTCTTTCTCAGTATGTGCGAGTGATGCCCACAGGTGGCCAGTGTTATGAGCCTGGCCCCTTCTTCCCTACAATTCCTCGACACATGACCAGGATGGGGATCAGTAGGAGACGTAACTTGTTACTCCGACCTGACTGGCTGGTGACCGGAGGACTGCTTTTTGGAGCTGCGGTCATTCTCTGTTTATGTGTTACACTGCTGGTTAGTGTACAGACACAGACACATTAAATACAGGTGGTTCAAAGTGTCATTTACATTAATAACCTATCCAATGTGTAGATCCTGTTCCGTGAGTATGGATGGCCGGAGAAGGAGCCAATCAAAGCACGGTTTCGCTCGTTGCAGCTATCCTACCAAATGGATGACTACTCATCAAAAGGTTCAAGGGTGATCTCACTTCGGAAGACTCACCGCAACCAACAAGCCAGAATGACGCAAGACTCCATTCAACCAGGTGGAATATTATAGCGGTAACCACAGACGCCGCATACAAACACACAACCACTCTGCTCTATCACTGAGAGCCTAAAGTTCAATGCATTGCATAACCTAGATTCAAACATGATCTGTACCGTGTCAACTAAGGCACCTGCACTGTGCACACATAACATATAGCAACACGCTGACACTCTGAAGACCCTTGTGTCTTCTTACATAACACTGATAGTGACCCCAGGGTGGTCCTCCCACCTAGCCAATAACTGCTGAAAAGGCTGTGGTCATATACCTGTTGTCACGTGCACTGACTACCAGTAAAATGAAAACAGTCCAAATGTCACAGAACTTGGGAAATCACTTCAAAGGACAAAATCTTGGGATTATGCATTTTAATATTCAAATAGTCACAGTAGAAAGCATTTAGACTAGATTCAGTTTAGAGTTATTTATTTATTGGGTGAACGCAGTGTGAGAGTGAGTTGTTGGTGGTGGTCGGAGGGGCCGATGGTGCAGATTGGCAGCCTCGCTTCCATCAGTCTGCCCCAGGGCAGCTGTGACTACATACGTAGCTTACCACCATCAAGTATGGAGTGAATGAATAATGCAATGTAAAGCATCTTTGAGTGTCCAGAAAAGTGCTATATATAACCAATGCATTATTATTCATTATTATTATTTATGCATTTATTGTATAATAATCTTGAAAGGATTCAAATTATTCAGCCAGAAACAGACAAATCTTATGTTCTACCAGCCATTTAAAAAGGCTGTGTGCAAAAAAAAAAAAGGCTCATATGTAAAACTATTTATTAAAGCGTCTGATATGCATACATTAATAAATGCGAACACCAAAAACAGACTCTCTCTTTCTCTCATTGTGTTTTTCTCTCTCCACTGCCGTCTGTACAGACACCTTGGAGGAGTTCTGGGATTATGAGCACCAGGTGGATCTGGAGGCTTTCAGCAGCAACACCTTCTACAGCCTCCTGCTCAAACAGAGTCTGTCTGTCACCACACGGCTGGGACAGCTCACCACCGAGGTCTGCAGCGGTTTAGATGCAAATTAAACATACGGCATGTGAAAAGACTGACGCAAACCTTCTTGCCTCCTTCACACACATGCTGATGCCTTCAGAGACCTCTTTAGAAAAAACAAATATTCTCGTGTGGACTCTTCCAATTAAAATGCTGTATATTATGTGTGCCCACATTGTTGTTTTATGAATAGTTTATGAATAATTTAATGCAGTAGGAGGCTTCGGGCAACAATTTATATAATCCAGCTTTAGAATGCATTGTCCCAGTGACAAGAAAACATCCCTCACACATCACAGTACTAAAATCCAGAGATATAATTTACATTTTCACACGCAGACAAAAATGGAATTTTGTCTAATCTTCCTAAAGTAAAAGTATAGCATTTTGGGAAATATACTTGTTCACTATCTTGATGAGAAGATTGTGCCCCCTCTTTGTAAACACATAACCACCAAAAGAAGCTATTACTTAGCTTAGAATAAAAACTGGAAACAGCGTGGCTCCGTCCAAAGGTGACAGAATCTGCTTATCACTTCTAAAGCTCACTCATCAAGAACTTATTTCTTGTTTTTCTAATCTGGCTGAACAAAAACTGAAGTGCACAGTAAACAGAGTAGCAACCCTGCAGCAAAGAATGCAGAATGAAAACAAAATTAAAGTGAGCCTAAAAATTCACAAAAGACCCTTTCATACACATGATCTGCTGTTCTCAGTTGCAGAAGGCTGGCATTGTCTTCATCTTGAAGTCTTGAATGTTATTTTTTTTTTATCATCCCGGCCAGAGGCTACAAGCTAAATTCATTGTTTAATCATAGATTCTAAGATTGGATATTGTTGCTTTATTGCTACTTTCCAAACCCTATTTTCCTAAAAGTGCTGGTACAACCCTGTCAGTGGCTTCTCATCTGTCCCTCCTGTTTTCTTTCACCAGCTTCTGACAGCTCTTCATATGTCTCACTTTTGAAACGGATTGGGTGACGCACTGGAATGCCTCTGCTTTTTATTTTCTGTTCTTGCTTTCTCTGTCCTGTGTTCTTCCTGTTTGTACCATTAAATTGCTGGCTGCAGATTTTTGTTACACCCCTCAGGACAGCTGAGGTGATAGAAGCTGTAAAGAGAGCTGGTACATTTCCCTGTGTGTCATCCCATGAACATGCACCACTGTGGGTTAGATGTTTGCCAGCTACATTAGAGTGGAGTTAGATGTGCAATCTGATTACAGCAATATATATATTTTTTTCTATGCTACTCACTTGTTTTTTAATATATGTGTCTGCATGTAACCAGGTAAAGGAGCTTTACCAGGGAGTGCTTGGAAAACTGCAGTTACTCCACCCACGCCTGATCTCTGAGGAAAGGATGGGGGAGGGTTATGAGAGGCTGAGGAGGGAGATGGAGAGAGAGGTGGTGCGACGAAAGTCTTTGGCCTCACAGATGAGGACTCTGCTTGACAGTCAGCTGCAGGTTTATATTATATTACAGTACATGCATATCTGTACATCTCCCATTTCATCCAATTACAGAAACTAGTTGTGTAAAATTTATAATTCCTGCTAAAGACAATGAGAAATGATTGATAAATGAAATTAGGGGATGCATTTTTGTGTTCTAGACAGAAATAACTATCTTGCTGTTTCAATCAGCAACACCAACAAAATACTGTGACTCCTAGAGGCCAAACAAGTAAAATTATTAGTCTGGCAAATAACGAGTGGCTTCCTCCAGGTTCTGAGGGGGGAGCAGCAGGCCCAGCAGAGGGTCCACGGTGTGTTCACATCTCAGCTCAGAGAGTGCACCAGACTACTGTCCAAGCTTCACAACCAGCCATCCTGTGAGCTGCACCAGCAAACGTAAAGTCAAGTTTTCCACTGGAATCAATTATCATGTAGTGACGCAAGAAGACAAGTAACATATAAAACAGCATCAATCTCTTCTCAACCCATGCCCAGTTTGATCCAGAGGCTGACATGTCTTGTGGATGAGATGGGGGAGCTGGTGTCAGCAGAGTGCCAGCGTCAGGGGGCCTGGGGCCTGCTGGGTGAGGGTACGGGGGCTAAGCTGCTCTGCCCCGACACTGGAGTCGTCCTGACCAAAGACGACATCTTCGGTGAGTTGAACACTCCAGCTTGAAATCACATACAAAACTATGTCCTTGAATTGTACAGAAACACCACCACCTACTGCTGAAAGTGTGCACTGCAATACCTAGACAGAGTAAAAACGATGAAAAACGATGAAATCACATACAAAACTATGTCCTTGAATTGTACAGAAATACCACCATCTACTGCTGAAAGTGTGCAGTGCAACACCTATACAGAGCAAAAACTGAAGATGTGTTGAAATACAACAATTTAAACAGTTAATGCATTAGATATATGTGTTTTGCATTCTGAGATATATATATATATATATATGTGTACATAAAGGTCACATTTTTTGCATAATGTTCTGATCTGATAAAGTGTTGTTGCTAAATGATAGTGAAATATGATTTGCTGCCTTTTTTTACACTGCAAAAGCTTAAATCACTATTCATAAATCACTTCAGTCATAATTATTCTCAGTTAAGTAATTGGTCACAGTTCTCTCCTCTTCTGCCAGGTCCTGATGGGTCCCTGCGTGTGTGTCGAGCAGTTCACTGTGATTCAGTCACAGGCCTAATAAGGCCAAATGCTCATACCCACATGTTGCTGAGCAGTGGCCACACCATGGCCGTGCCGCCTGATTTCTTCCTTCACCCACAGACCGGCAGAGTTATGCCCATCGCTGGTAACGTGGCCTATGATCCTGTCAGCTCTACGCTGGTGTTTACCACTGACCTCTGCACAGGTAACATGAAGGCTGTTTGTGTGCTGTGGAGGATGGCTGTGGTAAATAAAATAATTAATTGAAGACACCGAAAAACATTTAAACATGAAAAAATGCCTGTAACAGTGAAGAAAAAAGCTGCTACTGATTATGTATTTTGCATTAGCACGTATTCTTGTCAACCAAATATACAGTACATGCTAATAATATGGATGACGTAAAATGTGCATCAAACTCTTTCTCACTCACAATAAATGCTGAAGTATGTACTTATTCTACGATATTACCTAGCCATGTTGACTTAGTGTTTATCTAGATTAATTATAGTATTACTAGTTTAAGACCTCAGGATTTGACTTTTGGCTGATTTAGTGTGATCAAATGCCACTTATTGGTGGCTATTCTAAGCATAATTTAATTGAACTGTAGCTTTTTTGTTGTTGTTATAGAAGTAAATTGAGACATAGTACTGATAATTCAAAACATCAGCATATTATAACTTTACATTAAAGCATTTTTAATACATTTAAAATTTCATGTTTCATGTCAGTGAAAGTTTTAACAATGCCTTTAATAGTTAACAAACTTAACTGTTGGATGGAGCTGTAGAGTAATCTGGCCAAAAGGTCAAGGAAGGTGGTAGGTATGCAGACTCAGAAGACTTCTTATATGCAAAAGACAAAGAAAGAAAACAAAGAAGAAAACAATTCAAGAAAATAATTACAAGGTAAAATAATTCAAATGAAACCATAGTCACTTAAAAAAATACCACTTTTGTCAGCACATCCTCACCTCTCTCTCCAAGGAGTAAATTCTCTACTCTTTATATATGGTGCTCACTTCACGCCTTCATCACTTCAGCCCTACCATCAAACAGCATGGTGACCTACTCTATTACCTGGATGCAAACAACATTGCAAACATCATTGTACACACTACAAACTCGTTGGCATTTCTAAATTTCTCTCCTAGAGCTAAACATTTGAAGTCACTACTGAAAGATGCTTTTTAATACAAAAGAAAAATTCATGAAAAAGAAAAAACACCCTCTACTTGGTTTGGCCCAGTGATGTCACTCTGACAACACCAATAACACAAATTCAGGAAGTGCTGTGAGGCCTCCTCCCAAACACTAGTCCTACATGGTGAGTCAGAACACAGGAACAAACAATTCCAACACATTTGACCTGTAACTTAAAGGATAACTGAACCGTGCTTTGCTTTCCCATATGATGGATGTAAAATGTACACAAGCCCGGGATAGTAGGTGCTGCCATGTTACACAAGTGTGGTTAAATTAAGGCAAAATACACATAAGAAAAACAGTCTTGTGTGATAAGGAATGAGGAAAATGAGAGTTCTCATGCACGTTGTCCCAGAAGCTCACTGTCAAAAACAATTTATCTTGCATTATGGTCTCAGTGGAATATAATAATAAATGCTTATATAATTCTTGCCGACACTTGACACACAAAATTACATTAGAAAACTACAGAAAAACATTGTGGCTGTAGACTAACCAAAGGCAGACTGAGTAGCAGTAACAATTGTTTACATTTTAGACATGAAGGAATGGAAGTACAAGTGAAAATTAACTGAACTGTACTAATATCTCTAAGAAGGCCATATCATTTGTGCTAAATACGTCATAACTCGACCAAATTGTGCTGCATCTTTTTTTATTTCTACAAATGGATGATCTAATAAAAAGGAATCATGTGGTAACTCTTCGTGGGCATTACTTAAATTGAGATTAATACAATCATTTCATGCTCACTTTCTGTGGGTTGCTGGAAGGCAAGTAGAAGGACGACATAGTATCAAAGTGGAAAAGGGCCACAGAAAGGTCAAGACAGTAAAACAAAAACCAACTGCAAACTTGTTATACAGTATAAGTTCATGTATTAAAGATCACTTTGATTGATGACTTATGACTGGGTACAAGTAATATAGCTCATAAAATGTGATTGCACATCCCAGATTAATGACATAGGATTTGCAAGGGCAGACCTCTACATTAAAAAGCTATTATGTGCCATTTTTTATTCCAGGTGATAACAGGAAGTGGGACAGCCCCCTCCTTCCTTTCATTCATTACCCAACATCCTGCCACTCAGACCGGCCTCTGTCCAGTGCCCGGCTCAGAGGCCTCCGACCAGGCCAGAGGCTGCAGCTGGGCATTCCCATGGCAGACCCAGACACAGGGGTCCCAGTTCCCATTCTGGCCGTAACCATCCACCCCCAGACTGGATTAGTGTACCCACTGGGGAGGGTGCATGTCTGCCCCCTCACCCGTTTACCACAGCCCATACAGATTGGTTATCCCATGCTGGACTCCAGGACGGGGAACGTTGTGCTCACTGTTGGGGTCAGTTTAGATCCAGTAACAGGTCAGTGCTGCTCTGCGAGAGTCCAGTACAAATGCATCATGGGTGCCAAACATTCAGTGAGTTAAACTTATTCTGTATGTCTGTGCAGGAGATGTGCTGCCAGTAGGTGGAGTTCTGCTGGCTGAGTCCTTCATTGAACCCCTGAGTGGGCGGATGGCGAGAATAGGAGGAGCCAGCATCCGGGCTGGACAGCTGGTGCCTAATGCAGGAGGATACCAAACTTTACTGGACAGCAAGGTGCTGGATTAGATTACTATTGGCAGTGTTTAGTGAACAAATCGGATGTATAAAAAGATGATGTTGCACTTAACTCACATTCTCCCACCACAAGGTCCATTTAGGGCCTTTGACGGTATCACATAATCCTCCATCACTTTGTGGAGTTGCCTACTTGTCATGCCATTTAGATGTTCAAAGTCCCATGTTTTCTGAGCATTTATTGTCAACATTTTTGTAAAAATTAAGAATAAAAATTAATTCTTGACCATGGAAACAAAATAATCTCACCACAAGGGGGAGCTATTTCTAAAGCTATGACACAAACAGGATTTGAAATATGCCAATACAAGTTTTATGTTATGAGATAGTTAATAACAAATTAATTCAGCCAGTGTTTCATCAAATGAATTCCTTGAGTGAGAGTAACACTTTTCTCTATCAGGTTCTGGCAGCGATGTTGAAAGTTTTGCATCTCCTGAAGCCACTAACCGAGGAGTGGGGTTCAGAATCAAATTTGCAACATCTGCAGCCACATCCCGGCAGTGAGAGAGGGAGTGGCCGACAAGATAATCTTCTTTCTGCGGCCAAAGAGCTCCAGCAGGCCTGGGGAAGGAGCCTGCACTGCCATCTGCAGCTGCAGACCAGGCTGGAAATACTGCTAGACTGGGCAGTGGGTCTCCAGCAGGATGGAGGGACGCTGGGTGAGGAAATGCCAGTGAGAGGATGAATGGATTTGAGTCGTCTCTTTGGGGCAATATATCAAAAACTCTGACTTTTCTCATTTCTCCAGCGCTGCCTCTCTCTCTCTGCTGATATATTCTCCTCCTTGCTTTGTTGCTGTAAATGAGCTGCTCTGCTTTTCTTCTGTACTTTGCAGCTATCTGTCTTCCACATTTACAGAGAAAATGTTATCCTAAATGAAGAAAGCATTTGCTATCGTACTTTCTCCTTTTACCTTTTCATTTTCATCTCTGCCTGTCATCATTCCACTATAAATCTGCTGAGCAGAAAAATATGAGTTGCAGGCCTGTGACTTGGTGTAGAGAAATACGTAAATATGGTTTCATAAGATTATCACAATTAAACTGTGGTGAAACTCTTTTTGAACGCCTGTCAAAGAGAGTTTCGGACCTGATTTAAGGGGAAAAGCAGAAATATATATAATGTAGGGACCAAGTTGTGAACAGTAACAGTCAAGGAAGCTAAACTTTATGTACGGATACATTTATTCAAAATACAACAACTGCGACACAAACAAATACAAGCACTAAGACAAGACAACACAACACAAACAAACAATACGGTTATGAGAGTAATTCAAATAATTTGCCAAAAGAAAGAACAATATTACAGTAATATATGCACTAGAAGATGAAACAGAGGGGAGGGCTGTTACCTGAAAGCAGTAATTTAGGTAGTAATAGGTCTGAGAATTAAGTTTTCCAAGGAGACAGAATTTATAAAGTAGCATTTTGCATGTTTATTACCCAGTAAGGAATCTGAAAAGTGTGTTTTTGTCATCAGACGAAGGACATTTATTAATTCCTTCGAACAAGTCACATTTTTTAGTTACTTTATGTTAAGTATTGCATTATTTCACATGCACATGTGGACTCCTGGGAGCCACATGAAGAAAATGACAGAAAACACCAATAGACTGACTTTAACTTTTATTTTATTTTTAATCAACTACATGAATGTATACATTTATTGATTAAATAAAGAAGTTTTTCCTGTAAATAATCATACTAAAGGTTATTTTAGGTCAGTACCTCAGACAAGTTGTAGATGATAATAGAATAGAATAGAGTAGAATAGAAGTACTTTATTAATCCCAGGTCTGGGAAATTATTTTGTTACAGCAAGAACATGACATTAAACAGAAGACATAAGAAAAAGTAAACAGAAAGAGCAAAATTCAATTATGTGCACAAAAAAAAAATGTAAGCAGTGCAAACAGAGAGGTAATCTGGAGAGTGCGAAATAGTACACTGTACAATGTAGTAATGTGCAATAATTGTATCAGTGCAATTTAGCAGTGCAGACAGAGTGGACTATGGGCTATGGAGCAGAGAGCTGAGAATGCTCCCTTTTTGAGTGGGGTGAGTCATTATAAAGGGTTATTGCTCTGGCCTGAGGCAAAATAAAGAGAAGTTCAGGGAAATGGAATGACTGCTACTTTAATTCTTTAGTGCAGCTGATCAGAGGTGTGAGTTGTGGGTTTGTAGGTGAGTGTGAGGGTCTCAAACACACCCAACTCCGGGTTACAGGTCCATAAATGCGTCTTGTCTGGTTGAATGTTCTTCAGAGTTTGCTCTACGGCTTGCAGTTGGCTGTGACACCATACATTTTGGTGTTACTTTGATGGTGTGAGCTCCAGTGCTCTTTGAAGGCACAGTTTAGGTGTTGGGGCCATTTGGTCAGTGTTTTCCATTCCAGGGGACTCTGAGACCACTTCTGGTGCCTCGGCCTGATAACAGACGTAATGAGGGTCTGAAGTGTTGCTGTGCCGAAGTTTGTCGATCAAAGGAATTTGCTATTGTGGAGACTAAAAGGACCAAAAGGGATAAGGGGAAACTGTTGGTATTTGCTTTTTTCTTTTTTTAATCTTCCTTATACGTTTTTGTATAGTGTTACGCAAAGGAAAATGCACAGTCTTTGACTTACTTTTTTATCTTTTCACAAATTTGCTGTAAAGTCTGCTGCTACAGAGAACAAAAGAGATTTGGGCATAAAGTGACTTGTGTTTTTAACCTTTAAAATCAGTTTTGCAAAGGAGTCATGAGCCTCAGGAAAATGGCATTTTCTGCCTCAAAGGTTTTTTACATGACCTTTATTTGTCATAAGCAAAGAAAAATTAAGAATGTGACCCAGATAACGACATTATATAAGTACAAGTGCTAACTTATATTTATGTTTCATGAAATGGGGACAAAACTTCTCATTTTACAGGAAAATATGGAAGAAGTTGTTCAAAAGAGGAGTTATTCCTCTTTAAGGATGGACAAACATGCGGTAAATACTGTGTACACAATCAAACAGCATCATAATTTTACAGCATGAACCATTAGGCTGACAAAATCAAAGACGGGCTTGTAAATGTTAAGCAACTTCCGTGTGCTGCCAAACAAATTGGATCTCAGCCACACAACCTCCTCTCCACAATGGAGTCCTGAAACTAATGTGAATACAACACACAAGAGGCAAACACATCATTTACACATATAAGTGAAAGGAAAAACACATGGAAGGAGAGAGGGACAAGGACAACCACGCACAGATGGCTGAAAGAGAGACGGGAGGAGGAGCTCAGACTCCTAAGGGATGAAAATCCAGATCTAAAACATCTGGAATGAGGCAGAGACAGCCAGGGGTGAGAAAGACAAGTCTAAGGATGGTCAATGGTTCAGCACAGAGAATTATGAATGAAAGGAAAGAACAGGGAGGAGAAAGCGAGGTAGAAGAGAGCAAAATAAAGTCACACAGCTTGGAAGCTCAAAGGGAACAAACAAGGGGGTTAAAAAGATGCTATGATTTTCAGAACATTTGCAGTAATCTTGTCGGGAGGATAACATGAACTAAACTGTAAATATTCCTTATGGATTCACTGAGAGTGAGACCAAATTGCCTTAAGGCTAATGGTAACAGGCCGGAATTAATGAAAGAATAAGCAATTTACTGAACGTTAAGATGGAAGTAGACTGTCCAATGTGAGCAGACTAAGAGGAAGGAAGGAAGAGGAAGGATTCAGATAGTGTGATAGGAAAGAGTCCTTCAGTCTGCTGAGTTCATTTTAACTCCAGGGACAGACAGGAGCCCTGTAATGGGAGAGTGACGAGCACAACATGGATTATATGGTTTAAAGAGATCAGACAGACATGATGGGGCAAGCCCATTTAGGATTGTGCAAGTCATCTGGCATGGACAGGGCAAAACTTTGTCTTGTGGTGGAGAATTTTTCTGATTACTGTATTCACTGAATTATTCGGAATTCCTCTACACATCTGAGAAAAAGAAAATGAGCAGAGTCAGTGATCCTCGGTCCACTTGTAGGTTTATTGTACACTACAGAAACAAACTGAGCTGGTCTTGAAAGCAACTAAAACTTGCACAATAGACCACCCCAAAGCATGACGCCTTCTGTCATGAGCTGCTTCACTGCATCATGTGTGATCAGTCCTGCCTGCTTTATTTATATTTAAACCCAGTCCAAGCTTTGTTTTTTGAGATTTAAAGATTGCAGAATGTCACCAAAGAAGTGTAATAGCACACAGAGGGCTCACAGAACATCCTTATCAAAGCATCCTTTCAGCTTCATCATTAGTATCAAATCAAGTTTATTTATATAGCACATTTGAAAACAACCACAATTGACCAAAGTGCTGTACAGAATAAAAGAATGGCACACAAATATATAGCAACACAAATATTAAACAGAATAAAAACCCGTGAAAACAATTACAAACATAAAAGATTATAAAATACTAAAATATTAAAACCACTACAAACAACCAAAGACCATTGAAAACAAGTACGTTTTAAGAATTGTCTTAAAAATGTCAATGGAGGGGGAGCATTTGACTGAGAGTGGAAGGCTATTCCAAAGCTTTGGAGCAGCGACTGCAAAGGTTCGGTCTCCTTTACCCACCAGCCTTGAACATGGAACGGTTAGAATACAATGTTATGAGGATCTGAGAGGTCGAGAGGTAGAGTAGGGGCAGAGGAGTTCAGCAATATACAGGGGTTTCAGCCCATGTATTGCTTTAAAAACAAATAAAAGAACCTTAAAATCAATCCTGTATTTGATGCGTAGCCAGTGCAGGGACGCAACACTGGTGTAATATGGTCTCTTTTTCTGGCACCGGTTCAAGAGCGACAAAGATGACTGGCTGACACCCAGGTACAAAGAGTTACAGTAGTCCAGCCTTCAGGAGATTAATGCAGTGATTAATGTCTTAAGGTCATTGTGTGAGAATGATGGACTTGAGTTTTGCAATGTTTCGTAACTGAAAATAACAGCCCTTCACCACAGTGTTGATTTGTTTGTCAAATTTGAGTGCGGAGTCAAAAATGACACCAAGATTCCTGGCATGGCTATGAACATATGGTATGAGTGGTCCTTAGTGGTTCACAATCCTTCTTGTATTGTTGGGGGGACCAAAAACAATAACCCCTGTTTTGTTATTGTTCAACTGAAGATAGTTTGGTGCCATCTAGTAGATTTTATTAGTGTTACCTTCACTTTTCTAAATAATTACCATAGTTTCTTTTTAACTTATTTGAATAAACCTTTCAGCGTGTCGATGAAGCTTATATAAACACAGTTTAAATGGCTTGCATAGACATACACCGATCAGCCACAACATTAAAACCACTGACAGGTGAAGTGAATAACATTGATCATATTGGTACTATGTGGTGTTCTGCTGGAAAACCTTGGATTTTGGCATCCGTGTTGATGAGACTTAGACACCCAAATAAACATTGTCCCAGAACAAGCACACTCCCTCATGCAAATGGAAATCCCAAATGTCACTGGCCTACCCCCGCAGGAAAATGCACCCCACCACATGGCAAAAACATCAAACAATCAGGAACATCTTGAGGAACATGACAATCACCCAACATGTTGATTTGACCTCCAAACTTCCTAGGCCCCATTCTGATCGAGCATCAACAGGATGCAGTGGAACAAGTTTGATTGACAGAGGCCCCACTGCACAACCCAGAGTACCCAAAGGATCCACTGCCAACGTCCTGGTGCCAGACCCCATAGGACACCCTGAGAGGTCCTCTTGTCCATGCCCAATGGTTCAGAGCATTTTTGACCACATAAGGGGGACCAACACAATATTAGGCAGGT
>OMNN01096767.1:0-16511 GCA_900302755.1 Chromis chromis
CTCCTGGCCAGTTACCTTCACTGCCCCTCCTACCAAGCAGTGGGCTGGGGCATGGGCCAAAGTCTTAAAGCCAAAGAAGGGACACAATATGTTCAAAGTAAAGTACAGCAGAAAACATTAAAAAATAACAGTAGATTAAAAATAAACAGTGGTGGTGGTGAGGTTTAGGAACTTTGGATTGGTTGTATAACACAGACCTCTGAAGTCATAACACTACATAAATAAATGACAATAAATCCCAAAAAGCTGCAGGACTCCTAGCCTTACTGAACGTCATTCTCCTGCTCTCTTTCCCACAATTACGGTCAGTCTCAACTGAATGAAGGCAAAATGCCGAAAATAAAAAGCTACAAAAAGCATCATATGTACCTTTAGTAATATTTTATTATTTAATTCTGTAATAGTATACTGCCCTACGTGAAAACATATTTCTTTACCCAGAGGCAGGTCAGTTGGTTTGGCCTGAGCACTAGGCACAGGTCGTGGGGCTCCAGGGTGGGTGTCTGGAATGGGCCGAGGGGCACCAGGATGCACCTCTGGGATGGGCCTGGGTGCTCCAGGGTGAGAGGGAGGTGGTGGGCGATTCTGAGGGGGCATACTGATCACTCCAGCTCGAGGAGGAATATTCTGGAAGATAAGGAGTGAGGAGAAAATTGAAATTAAGAGGTTGGGTATAAATTTGAAAAAAGAAAAGAAAAGAAAAAAACATTAAAATTTTTTAAAATTTTTAACTCCTTTTGTTATAAATCACCAAATGTAAACTCACTGGTCTGGAAGCACCGCCAGGTCCAGGAGCTCCTGCTGCCTGGCCTCGACCTGAAAGAGAAAAGGCAGACAAGCCAAGCAAACAAATGTTTAAAACAAATTTCATACTATTTAATATTCATCATGAGGGCTGTGCACCGCTGGGAGAGATGTAAGGAACAGCAGGAGCATTTAAGAAGATGAGGTTCAAGCAAATTAAATTATAACTTCAAGGATACTGTACTACATCCCACATGAGTAGACTACCAACCCACCCCAACCTATGACAGAACAAATTCCCCATGGCTGACTTCATTATTAGTGATGACTCAGTCATTCCTGAGCTGCAGGAGGTCTGGATGAGAGGCAAGACCTTGTTCTGTGTGCCAACTGCTTACCACACAGCAAGCGTACTCCTCTTCTTTCACTATTCTCTTTCTGAGCCCCTCTCAGAGCCTGTGAACATTTTCCCACGCCACTTAGGTGTCTGCTTCTGTGTAATACTTCACTGTACAGTCACCAAACGTAAGTCAACCCTGCTTACCACACACACCCTTACAGTGACAGAGGGATTCAGCTAACCACAGACACCATACAAATGGGTGAGGTGCCGACAGGTCAAGTCACCAATAAGCTGTGCAAGCAAACCCTATCCTCCACCCTAGGACAGGCATATTTTGTGTCAGGATTATAGTAAACAGAGAGGGACAATCTCACCACCATCAGAAGGAAACGCCACACAAAGATTGACTTTCATGGAACAAATACAATCCTACATAACTGACTAACAATCATTTGTCTTCATTTGGTACATTAATGCCAAGTGAGACTACGTCATGCTTTGTGGCACTCACCTGCAGCGGAATCTGGTCGAGGAAGAGCAGGGCTTTTTGGTCCTTTGCAGCACAAAGGAAACCAAACCACATTACTGTTATACACAGAGTGGGATACTAGTCACAGGAAGCAGGTGCTCCCAATGACAACACATTACTGGAAGCACTAGGAAAAGCATATGATGGCAATAATGCAGCAGAGCAGAAAAGCACGAGATGACCTGACTATCTACCTGCCTGGGAAGGACTTCCTCCACTAATTATAATGGATTACTGTAGTCAAGTAGACTTAAAGACCTTTTTAAGTCTGGACCAAAGAGATTTTCCTTTAAATCACATTATCTCCCTTGTTCTGAAAAGATTATAATGACCAGGTCAGTACTAGTGCATAATGATAAAGTGCACACTTGCGACATGTGTCTATACTGACTGATCAAAGTCATTGAAAATATTTGCTTTCAGAACCCAAAACAAATGTTCATTATCCCTAATGTCTCATTAGGGAAGATACATTTGACACTATTATGGTAAAATGGTAGTGGATGCATGACACTACCACTAAATATTAAATGGGAATGAAAATAGCTTTTCTTAGAAGAAAAGTCAGAATTTGCATACAGTGGCACAGTAATTATGAGAGTGTATTTCGTCTCTCCTGCATTTGGACTTTGTAGTCCAGATGCATTCCTTATTCTCCTTATTTTGCATTCAAATAAGCTAAATATTTTTTTGCAGCAGGCTACCAAACACGTCTTTTTCTCACACAAACACACGACTGAAAGGGCTCATAGGAAAGCAGAATTTGTCAAAGGTGATCCACCAATGTCATAAAAGCATCAATAACATTGATGACCCAGTGTAAGACTACAGGGATCAGATGACATTTAAAAACACAACTCCTGGCCAGTTACCTTCACTGCCCCTCCTACCAAGCAGTGGGCTGGGGCATGGGCCAAAGTCTTAAAGCCAAAGAAGGGACACAATATTTTCAAAGTAAAGTACAGCAGAAAACATAAAAAAAACAATAGATTAAAAATAAAACAGTTAGTTGCAGTGGTGGTGGTACAACATTTAAAAAATCCATGACCTACTAGCTACTCCCATATTAAATAAATTTAAATATGGACAACAATGTCTAAGAACACTTAGTAACAAGATTTTCATACTACTCACAAAGAAAACACAAGGGTTCTAAATTACTAATTACAAATTTATATCGACCAAAATCACATACTATGGGGAGAACTTATGAGGCACAAGCAGCACTAATGACGGTCATGATGGTCATTCATCACTTTTCAATTCCTAAACCTCATAAACACATACTTAATCTAGTAACTTTTGACCTAAAAACCAGCATGGCTTTAAGTTTCTGCAACACAGTTAAAAAGCTGAAGCTAAATCCAAATACCATCCAATTACATGTACATTCAGTCAGGTGTAGGAGAGGCTTTATGTCACATCAATGTTTCAGTGAAACAAACGGTTAAAGTATGATACATTCATGTGTAAACCTGTCTGTGTTCTATGCCTGGTGGCAATGCCTCTATCCAAAGCAAATGCTTGCTGGGCTGAAGGGAGCTCAATTTGTTGACTGGCTGTACAGTGTTAAGTCAAAAGTCTGAAATCCTCCAATCAACTATTAGTAGTCATATATGAAACCCCGTCAGGTTTGACATGCTCAAGAGCATCCTTATGACAGCAAAGCTATGTATTCTTAAATATACTTCGCAGAGCCGTTGTAGTTGGCATGAGAACTTCAGGCAATAATTTCAATCAGAAATCCCTCTTAACACACAAAAGCTGTAATCTTATGATCTGGCATAAACTTTTCAATCAAAACCATAGTGTGGCATTATTGGCATCAATGATCTGTTATGAACATTTCGTGATCTACAGCACATTGATTGAACTGAAATGAGCATTAGAATACTATACAAAAACCTTATAAAAACAGGAAATTGAAGCAGCACTAATTCATTGTGCTTGTCTATGTTTAGCTCAAATGGAAAATAGCAGCCGCTACATCAAATGCTTTGCAGTGTAAGCACATAAGCACATCGTTCCACAGCAGTCACTTTACCTGCAGAGTCCTTTCTAACTGGCAGAGGGCTCATGCCTCCTTCATGGATGAGGCAAAACAATGGGATAAAGGTGAAAATGTTAACACCTTCCTAAAATATCTTATACTGCACCATGCTGAAAAAATTTACATTTAAACTTCTAATGTAGGATTTTATTTAGTTGACTAAGGTTACAAGCTCTTGCCAGAAAATTAGACTTTAATTAAATGTATACAAAAGGATTAATGATGGTACTTTACCTGAAGGTGGTGGTGGACGTTGAGGTGGTGCAGGTCTGGCTGGGGGCGCGTTGGGTCGAGGGGGAGGTGGGCGTTTGGGCTCCATGCTTTGAGCTGTGGGGGCACCGGGCTGGAAATCAACAGGAGGGCCTAGAAGGGAAAAATATATAAGATGGGGCTAACTTAGAAACTGTGCGACTTCTCACTTTATCCACTCGTTGCACATGTACTTTTTGTACCATTTCTTGAAATATATACAATGGAAAAGTGAATCACTTTACGTCTTAAATATAAACCTTTTCTCTGGTTATTTTCTTTTACAAAACACACTGGTCAAACATGTATCTAATTCTGAGACACCTGTGCCATCCCATAATTTGGTCATTGTGCAGACTTAGGATGCAGTTTTACACTGCACACATTTAATGCTGAACTACAAAATATGTCTCCAAAGCGGCACTGTGAATTGTATTTACCTTGTGATGGTCGGGAAGGTTGTGGTCCACGACTAGGCCTGTTGGGGGCAGCAGGTTCTCCATGGGTAGGGGAGGGACAGGGACTGCTGCGAGGAGAAGGGAGAGGGGAGGATCCTGGGCCAGAGCCTGCTCCAGGCTGCAGATGCTGGGGGAGAATCTCCTCCACCTCCTCGTCCACATCACCTGGTACAAGAGAGAAGAGGGATGGAAACTTTAAACTCTGCAGCCTTTCTTGTATCATTTGCAGTAAACAGCTACCATTAAACTGCCTTTACAGTCCTCATTTTTGAGGATAAGGTTTGGAGTTTCTCAGTCATCACTACTCACCTTCCATATCGTAATCGTCATCACCCATGTCCGTGTCTTCAGCAAGCAGTGTGGAGCTGGCTGATGTGGGAATGCTTCCACAGATCCTCTCCACACTCATCTCCTCCTCCAGACTCCTGATCCAGCCTGGACTCTTCAGACGGATGTCAATCATCTTGCCAAGGACCTACATTATACACCAGTCAACATAGACAAGAGAGAAGAAGAGGTCGGTTCCCACGTTTATCACAAAAAAGTACTGCAAAACTGATGCATGTATGTTTCAGGCATGTCTTGAAATGTAGCACAGGGTGATGAAAATAATGAGACTTTAAAGGATAGAAATGGACACACATTTTACATTACTAATGTTACGACTTAGCTTTGAAGCAATTTATATAATCAGTGATGACTTACAGTGGAAGCGCTGAGAGACAGAGCAGCCAGAGCAGAGTAACCTTCCAGGAAGGTCACCCACATCTTCTCCTCAACAAACCTGCATAAACAAGGACACTGTGAATGCAGACTGACCGTCTAAAGGTGATATAGATTTATGTCTTTGTCTGTGTTTGGATGTAAGGCTAACCTGATGAGGATGACCTCTCCAAAATTAGCAAACTTGTCCAACAGCTCGTCTATGAGTGCATCATCAAAGTAGTCATCCGGGCCAGAGGTGCAGAGTGACACCAGTATAGTGCCATCTGGAGGCCCCTGCAGTGCAATGACATCTTTGTAGACCTGGTGACGGGCCTCCGGGTCGACCTCCAGGATGTCCACATCTATTATTGCTACCACAGGCCTAGAGATAAATGAAATTAAATGAATTAAATGAAAGTGTTGCTTGATTGAAAAGAAACACTACATGTTGGTTTTCACTACTGCTACAGTACATTTGTAATCCAAGTGATCAGATGGTTTCACTTGACAAATTTTAATCTGAAATACCATTCTTTTACTCCTGCAGCTTTATCTGATTAGTTACCTGTGATCTGAGGTCTTCAGCTCAGCCCTGCCATAGTACTTTAAAGTGCCAGGGCTCCAGGGATTGTCTGGATCTTCCTCGTTCTCCCCAGATGTCGAAGCTGCTCCTACTACATTCATCTCCTCAGCTGTAAAATACGCAAACATGCACAGAAGCAGGCATATAGATTCAGTACTCCTATGCCTCAAAGGTTTATATTTTTATTCTGTCATGCATAATTATAGAACAAAAGAAGGCAGGTAGAGTATTAGCAGGTAAACATTTAATGTTGTTAGAATTTCTTCAGGTAAGAGGTCAGAGGTAGGAGGGAGGGGAATTCTTTTAGACCTAGAATAAGACTTATCTGCAGTTCCTCTGCATCTGACCTGTTTTGTCAAAGTTCCACTTTCTCCTCTTCCAAAGTATGCGGTCAGTCCAGGCTGGTGTGCGACACTTCTCACTAGTGTCATAATCTTCTGAGAATAGGTCATACTTGTAGGTTGGGGCAAAATCCAACTTCCCCTCAATAAAACCTCTGAAGACCTGTGGAAGACATTTCAAGTGAATACTTTTATCACAGAGTTGGTACATTTTTAATATATGGAGTTCCATGATTTTTAACCACTTTAAATGACTGACCATTCTGTGGTCTTTATATATGTGTGAAAAGCTTATAACATTAATTAATCACAATAATTCCCTTAAATTTTAAACTACATTTAAGAAGGAGTTTGCAATGTATTTTATTAATGATTTATCAGTGGCAGTGTGTTGTAATGATGTGGTCATATCATGTAATCTTTTTATAAACTGCTGATGTCCTAGCTAGTGATTGAAACTTAGAAACAGATCATTCAAAGTTCTCTTATTCACATTTGAATTTGGGTGTGGTATGATTCAAACACAACAGTGGAACATAGTTTACTGCAGTGAAAATAACTTTGAAATTTGCATATATCTGCCGTATGCAGTAGAAATAGAATATTGTTGTGATCCTGTTGTGATATTGTTCTCGTACTGTGTAACTTGCACTGTACAAATAAAATAGCTTGATAAAAAAATACTAAATACCAGGCAACATCTGTCTATCAACAAGTTGAAAAAACAAAACACTGTTGGAAAAGCCTGTACAGTAAGCAGCATCTGAAATAAACATTTGTTAGGTGGCAGAGGTGTGCACAAGTCTTTGAACAAGTGAGCACCAACATCTTTACAGCCACAGTCCACTGCAAACAGTCAAAGCAATGTGTCTATGTCTGCTTAGGGGCATGATCAAATATTTTCCATGGTTTATCCATAATCTCTGAGCAATTCATGTTTTTCTAAAACTTTGTAACCAGAATTTTCAAGTTCTCTAACTTTTAAAGGTTTTCATGAATTCTGTTATCATTAAAAATCAAAATATTGTGTTTCTTCCCCCCTTGGTGTTTTCATGGGCACTGTAGGTCATACCAAACCAGCATTCTTCTGGTCAAATAACTGGTCCCCAGCTGTCAAAGCATCCCAGCTCTGCTGTTTGATGAGCTCCTTCACTTCCTCATTGGGCAGGCTGATACGATAGTTAAAGTCTCCGCACCAGAACACGTAATCATGCGAGTATAGCAGACGACCCTGGAGGATGAGATAGATGTTGTTAGTCTTGCAACTTAGGCAGGAGGGAGTTTTGCAACTGATTTGTTAATGTTATGGTTATTACCATGGGGAAGCTGAGTCTGCGTGTGATCTCATTGTAGTCGTCGTTCCTCTCCTTGACCTGTGATTGGCCAGCAGCAAAGTGAGAGCAGACGAAGCAGATGCTGGTGGTGTGGAACAGCAAGCGGATGGCCACGCCTCCTTTATTACCTGTGGCCCCACCCATTCCAGTTTTTACAGTATCTACAGCTACATCCCTGGAATATATGGAATGACATGATCACATCGGTTGCCACGCACCCCTATATAAAATAAAGTTTCTAAGGAGAATCTGCACATTTCATACCTGATAAAGGGTGCATGCTGTGGGCGGATGAAAACAAACAGACACACTCCCACCAACTGCTCTGAAGCAAGAAGCACATACTTGTGGTCCCGCGAGATGTTTTTTTGGAGCTCAGCTGCCCATAGTTTCTGGTTAGTAGTGCTGAGACAACAACAGAAAGATGTGATTCAGCACAGAAACATAAAATACAAGAAATAAAGGGAGTCACAGTGATTATTAACATTTTATCATGTTTAATTTCCAAATGTTAAAGAGTTCACATCATAATATTCGTCTTCTCTGATAAGGTCTAAGCAATCTTGCTACTGAGCTTAATACATGTTATCTCAAGAGTAAGTTCAGGTCAGTTCTGAATATCCATGGTCACCGTCTTGTGCCCGTCTGTAATCAGTGTAATTAAATATTCAGTTCATTTTGAAACTAAGACACCATACAGTTCTTGGTTTCTCAGCTTTAAGCTATAAGCTAAAAGACTGGTTATATGGAGTACAGGGAAATAATAGCCCAAAGGTGAAATACCTTTCCTTTTTTTTTTTCAACTCTTTTGTGTGACAAAGGCCTTATCTTAGGTTGAAATCTTTCACACATACCTGGCACTGACAATGTTACCAGCATTCAGTTCAACCATTTCCTCAAATCCGATTGCAAAGATATCTATGGGGTTGGCTTTGCTGTCTGTAAAGAAAGAGAAAATCACATTTTTGTTCAGTATAACTATCTAAAAAATCTAATACTATGACACATTATATCAGTGGAGTTTGTGAGTAGAATAACAATTTAATATAAAAAAGTTTTTCTAGCCACTCAGGTTTTGTTTCACCTTTGACCAATAAACTGTGGGTTAGCGTATTATGCACTATTACTGTAGGAACAGCAGAAAAATGATTCAATATGAAAGTAGTAAGTACAATCTTCTGTTAACCTATGGAATGGCTGTAAAATAAGACATCCTTCCTTAAGTTCACCTATTCTATCCTTTATGACTCCAAATCTTTTTTCCCCATCATTCTTTTCTCATTGTTTCACCTCTGCTCACATTTCTGTACAACTTCACCTAATAAATGCTCAGTATGAACAATGTAAACTGCGTTAATGATTTAGCCCTCTGGACCTCAAGTAGCATCTGAATAGTAGTTACTAAAGAAGAATGCAGGGCTTTTGTACTCTTCATCCTCTCCAGAATTTCACAAACACTTGCAAACTTCAAAAATTCCAATGCCTGACATTTTTGGAATTTTGGGTAATACACTCACTTGGCTCCTTCCCAACAGATAGAAGAGATGATTACGACACTTGTGAGTAACTTTCTAAAGTCTTATCATTACAGTGAGGCAACCAGCAGACGGTTCCATCACTGATAACAAGAGCCAGGCACAGCGAAGCAAATACACCACAACTATGTCTTCAAATATAAAATGGTTGTAGTGATTAAACAAATGAGATATAATGTGTTACATAATAAGCTTTTCAGGTGTTGGTGCGTACATTTTATAACCTTTTAACAAAGCCAGACTAGTGGTATCCCTATTTCCAGTTAAACATAAGAAAACCAGCTGTTGGCTCTACCTTGTCATGTAGCACTTACAATCGTACCTTTTCCTTGGCTAAAAGAGAATAAGCGAACTTTACAAAACATCAAACGACTTCTTTAACCTAATAAATAAGAGGAGCTCTATGAAACGAAAACAAAAGTGATGAATACTAACATACCCTGAAACTCAGGATGGCCTGCCTTCTTTGGAGCATCCAGCAGCCAGTCGTTGAGTGTCTGGTTACGGAAAGCAATGCTGCGAAACTGTTTACCCCCGTTGACATTCCAGGTGCCGACACAAACCCGGATCTGCTTAGGCCTTGTGTATTTATGGAAGTTCTGACACATTCCAAGCAAAACTCTTGGGGAGGCTGGGAAAGGGAAAAGAGTAGGATTAGAGTGCAAAGTGGCTAAGTATGAGTATGTATGAGGGGTGGCATATAGGGGAAAAAACAAAACCAAGGAAAAACTAATCACAACCAATGGGATAGTATCCAAATACAACAGAGGAAGTCCACAACAGTGTTCTAAAACATGGGGCATGGGAGAAAAGATGTAAATCAGAACTCTTGCTGAAATACAGATAACATTCACATAACCAACCTTGGTAATGGTTTATTATTGTCTGTAAATTTCCATTTCAGTGGATATAAAAATGTTATTGTTTTTACTTATTTTATACATTTAAATAGAGAGTTCATTTGCAAAAACAGATAAAAGTAAGCCATTTTAAAAATAAATAGACTATGTTTTAGGGAGAGTAAGAAAAACAACGCCATCCTATTGAAACAACCAGACACCAGTTTGACTGATATTGCCTGGGGTGCATTAATAAAAACCATGATTTAGGAAAATAAATCAAAACGGAGATAACTGTTACTGCAAATGAACCCTTCAAAGTATCCTCTTTTAATCACTGTTGCAGGAGCCTGATTATCTGCAACAGACAGTGGATTAAACCACTACCAACATTGGATTGTAAATGAACGCACAATAATGAGTAGCAAACACAAATGATAGGACAACTATGTGACAGGGGAGGACAAAATCCATCCACTGGTGGCAGTCTGTCAGTTACTATACCTGATTGTAAGACAGGCTCAGTGACTAAGATTGTGTGCAAGAGCAGGGAGGAGAGAAAGGAGAGAAGGGAGGGTTAACCAGTGCTTTAACAGATAATGCCAGCAGAGCAGTCGGTCAGTATTAATCTAACTGGGACAGCGAGCTGACAAGCGGAGATTACTCTCCCCACTTTACACAGGGCAGACAAACCCTTCTATTGTGCAATATAGCTTCTGGCTGACAACAGACACATGTCCAAACTCATCAAAATATTCAAACTATTTTCCGCTGATGGAGCAAAAACAAAGTAGTATTCTCAAAATTACTATTAAGAAATATAGAAGATATAATGTGTAATAAGGAGCAAATCTTGCATTTGTTAAACGACTCATAAGAATATTTAAGACAAGACTATTAATTCATTAAAATAATAATATGTATTTTGCACATGTTCTAATGAATTACCATAAAGACTGGAAGTAGTGAGCAAGGCCCGAGCTTTGTCTGCCAAATCACTGTTGAGTGTAGAGCCCAGCCTCAGGATGTCTATAGCTTCCTGCTTAGAACTGTCGAAGAAGTTGTTTTGGATGGTCCGCGTCACAGAACGAGCTCCATCTTTTAGCTTCCCCGCCTACAATAAAGACAGATATGCACGTACAATTATAAACAATTAGATCAAAGATCTTAACTATTAGCTATACTCTCACTTGGTGCAAAAGAACATCTGTACTTTCCACTCCAGCAATGGAAGAGAAGCAAAGAGGAAACACTTCAGAGAGATCCAGTTGATACAGATTTTCGAACTGGCAGAGAAATATCAAATTTGCTTGACAAGGTGCAACTTTAACATTTTAGTGATTGATGTGCAACATGGTTTGATTTGTGGCCACATGGCAAAAATTTGGAGAGTTTCCTTCAGTTTTTAAGAAAAACAACAGACGCCATCTGGTAATTTAGGCAACAATCATAACTAATTCTATAGTAACAAAGTGATCATTTAAAAAGCAATTGCTATTTTTCCTTTGTTTTCTCTTTAAAAATATTTTGTAGATCAGTAGTGAGATCTCCATAAAGCCTTCAAGACGGTATGCATCACAGGGATACCCCAAGGGAAATAAAAACAGGATTTATATAAAAATAAATAAATAAAGAGACCCCACCTATCCCATCCTCCATCATCATCATCACCATCATCATCCTCATTGAACCCGCAGACAATGAAATCAACAATTCACCAGAAATAGACCCACAGCTACAAAACAACATCAACTGTCGCGTTAACTTACCACACAGGTAGAGAGGTCCAGAGGACAGCCGAAAGAAATAGCACACAAGAGTTAAGAAACAGAAGCACACAGTTCTACACACACACAGAGGGTCAAGTGGGCATGCACAACTCAAAAGTGCAATTTATATTTTAATATCAAAGGAACTATTTAAGCCTTCAATTCTGTCAAAATTCAGCACAGGGCTTTAGGCTTTAGTGTACGGTAGGAACATGTGTCCCATTTTAATTAGTGGCTGTTAATGTTTTCCTGTCTATTGCCTTATAGACGAGGATGCTGTGTGCATGCCGGATCTATGATGGACGGATCATCCTTAGGGATTAGTAGGTTGTAAGGGTCAACACAAGTGAGAAACTGAACCTTTGTGAGCCTCAGTGTTCCAAACTATAATAGGATTATATGAAAATAACTGAATTTGTAGAAATGCTTTGTGTAAGAGAGTAAAACTTAAATATCTAATTGCCTTATCTTGCCTTAGCTCATACTAAAATAGTTACAAGTGTTTGTCCAAGGATGTTGTTACAACAGGCAGCATTATAACAGTTAGCAGCACTATGTCATATGTAACCCATGGAGCAGTATTTCGGTGCTGAAATTGATTGAAGTCCAACCAAATCTAAGACATCCTATACTAAACAAAGTTATAACCAGCTGTGCATTACAATGTACATACATGGTTAAATTGTGAATTACTGTGAACTTGAGCATATGTGTGTATTGTCCACACTATGTACCTTGGCCTTGCCATCCAGGGCACCTGTGCCTGCGTAGATCTTACTGACGGAATCACCATTGGCAGACCACATGGTCCTAAAAACCTCCTGGAACCTGGCCACCAGCTGCGGTTTCTCTGTCAACCCCATTTGTTCCAATTGCTTAGGCAGCATCTAAGGGACGGAGGAAGAGAGGATTAGACGAAAGCATCCCCTGTAAAGACTACAGACTTTGACAGGGGAAGACAAGAGCATTATGCACACAGTTGGGCTCCTACCTCAAGAGCAAAAAATGCTTGGACGCTGTTGGTTCTGTCCAAACAGTCCAGGCAGTTGGTCCTGATGGTCCCTCCCTGAGTCCTAAAAAGACATTGTAAAGGACCATTCAAGGGATTCTGCATCAGTCCAGTACATCCTGTGTACTTCCAACTTACTTTAGTGACAGCCATTTCACAATTAACACAAGTGATGCTATCATCACATCATAGTCCACTTGCTCATAGTTAACTTTAGTGCACTAAAAAATCCTACTCACAGATCCTTGAAACCTGCTCAACTATGATAATTCATCACAATTAGACATGTTTGAAATGGTTTTTGTTATTTTTTACATTTTTAATAGTGTTAAAATTGTTGTGAGATCTTTAAATCCTTCCTTGTGGTAAAAAATAACTTCCAGACACAAGCAGTACAAAAGTTGTCGTAAGTTTGACAGTTGTATTGAGTGGTATGTGAAAGTTATGGATGATAGTTTAAGCTACCTAACAGCATAAAAATACACCATTCTACTATGTTTAACTCAGATGTGCTCTCACAGATGACCAGAGCTGGAAAGTTTGCATATATTTTAGTAAATGAAAGCACCTGAACTAATGATGCTTTTGAAAGAATATCAAATAGTAAATTCCCTGATGAAGAGCTCCAACGAGAATGACAGACACAACAAAAGTGTTGCACTGACTCTGTTTATCTGTTTGAGCTAAAGTATGCCAAAGAACAAATTATGTTGAGGCAAAAAAAGAGAGACAGGGAAAAGGCAAGAAGGAGACACTGCTGCTGCAACGTCGGGTCAACAAGAATGGATGTTAGTAAGTGGTGTAGTTGTAATACATGACAAGCTATGCAGAATGTATTACAATTGAACTATATTACGTTGAATGTTTTTCCTGGCAAAGGTGTGCTTACAATCTAGCCAATAATGCTTGGGTTAGGAATGTAGTTTACTTCACAGGGCCTGTCTAATCAAAACTACTCATAAGCAGGACATGGTACTAGACAGAGAGAATGTATAACTCCACCTTGGAGATTAGCTCTGGTTCAGAATATTGCTTTACAAGTGAAACTGTGATTAAGTTGAGTTGAGGATGAGTATTTTGTAAATGTTTGTTGTAAATTCTAAATGTTAAGGTGGGTGTATCCACTGAACATTTGATTTTGAAGTTTATGGAATTCTGCAAAGTATTATGAAAGCTGAACTGTGGTTGCATGTTTTGGGAGATGACTGGCAGTAATGGAAGGTGTAGGTGTATGGTAATCTTATTTTGCATAAACATGCAAAATCACAAGTCAACAACATTTATTACTCTCTGTACATTTTAGTATTTTTTTCCTCACCTTGCAATGCCCATTTCTCCAGAGTAGTAAAAGAACCCACACTCGTCTACGAATTTGCTGAGCTGGGGTTTGAGGACACTGTGGAGTTTGTCTGCCTTGCCACCCTTCACATTTTGATGGTAGTCGAAGTTTACCATTTTCACTGCTGTTGCATGCTCTGACGCCTTCAAGTGACTCTGAAAATGACAGAGAGGAAGAGCATGTATTTCCAGAAATTCAAATTGAATCCACAAATGTTGAGCATACATGGTGTGTTTCCTGTACCTACAAAACAAAGCATATCTTTGATAGTAACCTGTGACTATGCAGGCCATGTTTTAGGAACAAGTATTTAGCTGACTGGTCGAAATATTAGCAACAATGTACCTCATTAATAGAAAAGACTGACAGATAAAATATTTGCAACATAGTTAAGGGTTTTGTATATTTACTTTGGTAATCAAACACTGACAGCATACAGCAGATGTTAACAGGACCGCACAGCTTATGAACCACAATGCATATAAAGTATTTATACTATACTGTATGTATAAAGCAGTCAAGGCAATTAAATCCTGACCTGATGATTCAACTAATCCAGCTATGGCTAAGCAGAAAATGTCTTAAAGATGAATAAATACAATGTGGGTTAATACATCAATGATAATTTTCCTATGTGGGTACAAGAACACAAAAGATATGGCTTGAGGTCAGCTGATAAAAGATCAAGTTACAGTAAATGAGGTTTACCAAACCAGAGAGTGAAACAGAAACACATAAACCACTGCTTTCCAACACTGCTCACTGACTCCTCCGCTGGAAAATACAGCAGGAAAGTGACGCATTCTGTCTGGAGCCACAGCGTCCGCCCACTTGAAAGAATTCCTTACTGTTGTTATTGTGCGGGTTTACAATGAGAACAAAGACAGAATCTGTTTTGACATACATCACTTGCTGCCAGTGTATTTTGGACTGTCTGTCTTGTTAGAAGCATCAGATAAATATTTTAGAGTGCCTGTCAGTGTTAAGGGACAAAGATGGTTCCCCTCACCTGAAACGCTTTGCTGAGCATGTGTTCCCCTTCCTTACTTCCAAGCAGGTTGATGATCACTTGCTTACCATACAACCTCCTCAGTGCAGTGAAGTGTCTGGAAAAAGATATATACTCACATAATAAGCACTGTATGCTAAAAAAAATAAGGTTTACCAATATCAGCATTGTCCAGTTTTGATTAAAAAAACAACACATGTTGTACCAATAGTTGCACTTGATAAATACACACTTACGGCACAATGGTAAAGGGCAGAATGTAAACACTATGAGAATATAATTTGTGCAAAGCTGTCGAGTCTCCAGGGACAAAGTAATGGACAGTGTCCAACCAGGAAACTTTATAAAATCTGGGGTCACTATATCAAACTGTTTTAAAAATGCAATACATATGGATAGAAACACAGCACTATGCAGCAAACTGCTATGCGTTTATGACAAGTTAAAGTTGTCAGCCTTGTATTATCCAATAAATATCAACAGAGACACACTGAACAGCCACAACATTAAAATCAAATTAAAAGTGAATAACCTTAATTATCTATATACAATAGCACCTGTAAAGCCAATACTGACTAGTGGGATACTAGTCAGTTCTTGAAGTTGATGTGTTGGAGGCAAGAAAAAAGGGCAAGCTTAAGGATATGAGCAACTTTGACAAGAGCCAAACTGTGTTAATTGGGTCAAAGTATCTCCGAAAGGGCAGCTCTTGTGGAGTGTTCAATGGTTAGTGCCTACCAAAGGTATCAAAACACATATTGCATCGCAGCTTGACGTGTATAGTACAATGTAGCTGCAGATCGGTGCCAACTGTCCACTAAAGCACCTACAATGTAAGCTGCACAGATGGGCCATACAGCAGTGAGAGATGGTGGTCTTGGTCTGATGAATCACATTTTCACATTGTACTGATCAGTGTATAATTGGCTGTTACAGTTTTTAAAAAAAACTGGCCAGATATTACAAAGGATGACTCATCATTCTTGATATGAACATATTAGAAAGACTAGTAGCACTGCCAGCTACTTGGTGTGAACAGTGACTAATTTGTTATAAAATACCCGTGGTGTAAAGTCTGATATCTGATATGTCTTTATATATTCATACTGAGAATTTGATAGCAATATTGGGCCTAGCCTTACTGAGTCTATGATGTAGGACCCAAAACTACAGGGAATCAAAGAACCACTAATAGTCTTCATAGCTTTCAGTGAACAGCATGGCTTATTTGAGACTACTAGGGTGGCTGCACAATGGTTGATAAGAATGCAGCCAGTACTATCAAGGTGTGGCACAGTGATTAGGGTGATCATCTTTCCCTTAGATGGCCTGCATTTAGGCTCCAGTGACCATACATGCGGCTTAAATGTCCTTTAGCAAACTAGCGTCTTGAAAGGATGTTGTACTGTGGTCAATCCTGCATCAGTCTCCAAATTTAATGTTTGTCCGCAAATCGAATGTTTAAGGTAAAGCTACATGGATGCAGAGAAACGTTTCACAGCCACTGTGTTTATAAAACAAGGATAAAAAAAGAAGGGCAAGTAGGGTAATCACAAATCAGACTCATTGTTACAGCATAGCTGTTTTTTTTTTTGTTTTTTTTTTAAATTTCAGAGTCGAATCTTGAAGGCAGAATTGGCATCCAGTGCAGAACAGGCTCTGGATTTGAATGGCA
>OMNN01096767.1:16531-27957 GCA_900302755.1 Chromis chromis
ATTAAGAATTTCAATACTTTTTACTGTTTAATGTTGATTTATGAAAACCTTGAATGCACATACACACTATAAGCTGTCTTTCAAAAGAGATGTGCAAAAAGTCAAGAAGTAAACAGAAACATCCTGGAATGAATATAAACTACAAGTTACTGGGTTCAACAGCTAATCAAGGGCTACTAATGTTTCCTTTATGTTCTCTGCAGTAAACCAGCCTCTGAGGACTCACTTCAATTAACATCTTCTCCTTGACAAATCTGTAGAGTGTTTCTCTACTGTGGCTAAGACAGTAAGTGCAGGAGACATAGTATTATGGTGTCTCCTCTGCTGTTCAGAGGAGTGGTAATCTGTTGCAGGCCAGATAAAGCAGCAGGAAACTGTTACACATATACACACTTGGGCACACAAGCTACCAGAACATTTTAATTACCTTTCGAATGCTGGCGCATTTGCCTCAAATCCCCTTGAGAGTTTGACACGATGAGAGCCAACCTGCCGAGACACAAGTCACAACGTCCTTCTTTGGTAAAGATCAAAAATGAAAAAGAATAGAGAGTTGCGCAAACACAGACAGGTTGCAGATGGCCAGAAAACCTGATGATGAAGAATGCATTTGGGATAGAAGTTGTAGACAACAATTGAAATAGGGAAATGAGAGGGCAGTTCAGGGAGATTTGTTCATACAAAGACAAAGACGCTGAGCAGCAGAGGAATCGTGCAGTCTGTCATCACTCCAACACCTTCTCAGGGATTAACAGATCTTTCTCTACATTTCAGCCTCTTTTTCTCTCACTAATTCTCCTTTATACACTCTCACTTTCAGAGTATGCTGGTACTGACTGAGTCATGAGAAACACCACAGTCAGAGTCTTACAAGCAAACATGACCACACGAGTACATCAGCACAGGCTTCGCAAGACACTAACGCTGTGGAAATGTGATCACACTACACAGCAGGCCCCTACTTGTTCCTTTGTGTTCCCTTCCCATCTCTGCTTGTGGACAAATGTTCCCTACTCTCACTTCACATCTTTTCTTGCTTTTCAAATCTCTCCTTCTACTCAGTTCAGGCCACAAGTTGCATGCATTCTGAGTCTTAACCAGCTATTCATTATTAAGGCTGCATTTTCTCTGGGGACATTACTAAGATCTACTGTGTGCACTTTGACTTCCAATGTGTTATTGTAAGCCTTTCCTTCTTTAAGATCCCCCTTCCCCTCTCTTTTGCGCTGTCAACTAATCCTTTTCTCTGCTCTGTATTCAGCGGCTTACTTTGTTTGTATATGCCTATTTTGGCTGAGCCTGTGTCTGAATAGGCTAAACATTTTGCTTCATGCTGCTGCCATTTGTCACTCCTGTCTCTCTCTACCGTTGTGCACGTCTATGCCATGCATATTTAATAACTTCCTGAGATGTCATCTGAAGCTGCTCAGGTTACACTTGTACAGGCTGGAACAAAATCTCTCTGACATTTTACTGCATTAAATACATTTTACTAATTAAATATTTCAACTCAACAGAGGCAACTTATTTAACTTATTATGATTGTTCTGTACTAATAAAAGCATTTATGGTCCTCAACATATTTCACAGGTAAATATATCATGTCACAGTTTCCGCAACTAATGTATTAAATGTTTGAATGCAGTCTTTCAGAGGGATTTCATCAAATCTGGTCAGTGTTTATTACAGACAGAAGCATATTTGGGTATATTATTGTAATGACCATTTTCCACTAATTACCAGTTCAGAGGCTCTTTTCTCAAAACAGCCATTAAAATGACAATGATTTTGTTTTTAACAAGGACTATACCAACTGTTCCACAAAGAGAGGGCAGCCATACCTCTGAAATGATTTGCATCTTTTCCAGGAAGATTTTATGACACTATGCTACACTGTAGATTCAGATACTAATTTGTAACTATTTATATTAAACACTACTTGAGGAAAACTCATTAACTCCATTTCGGAACAAAACCAAAATTACACATTCGGCTCAGGGAATGTATTGGAGAGTATGGGGAGGAGAGCCTACAAGCCACAACTGGTAGAAGGGGCTAAGAGCTATAACAGCGCTTTAAAAGCAGGACTACGGTTCTGTCTGAAAACAACCCCGAGCCCACTACCCTGTGATTTGACCAAAGACCTTGTGGACTGAATAGGTGACTAATATGGTCTTGGCTTTCCAAAGCCTCCAGCAGATTGAATGGCTCAGTCATCCATATTATCAATCAACACCTATCCAGTTGCCCCGGATATATCAGCAGCCTACATGAAGGGAGTGGCTGGGGGCTGTTTTCAGACCAGGCTCTCACCTGACCAAAGAAGTCTGGGAGCTGAGGAAAACAGAAAAATGCCCTTTACCAACCACTATTACTATCTTTAACCTCCCCCACATCTGATCTAATTTTTCAGTCTGTGCAATGTCAGGACAAGGCCAAGAGAATCCCAGTGAGGTTGTTTGTAGTGTGAATTAAATGGGTGATCCTAGTTCATGCTTCAATTATCCAAAATGGTATTTCCTAGACAGGTACTGTGCGTGGGACTGAATTAAAACCCATAAGGGGATTCCTTTGGTTTTAACACATGGCCTTTGGCATTGCACAGAGAAATACCTAGCTGCAGTATGAAAGCACCAGCACCAGCAGAGCACAAAAAACAAAAAACAAAGGTTATACCAGGTGGGGGTTCTCATCCAGTCCACTAGGGTGTCGATTCTCATTCAGTTGCAACAAAACACCCTTAATGGACTTTTTCTGAACACAGCGACAAAATGAGTTAAAACTAGTACAAAGATCTACTGTAATGACAAGAAGACTTTTCACTCCCTTCACACTCTCTTAACAGACACAAATGCCAAATACAGTTTATTTTAAGTTTTTCTCTTGTTCTGCAAAAGCTCCACGCAGGCATAATCAGTTGTTCCTTACTTATGCGCGCACTGTGCCAGCAACTGATACTGAGTGAGCCTCATTTATGACTGCAGAATTACTGAAATCAGGACTTCTACACAAACATTAGGACTACTTTCTGATTTTCATATAATGTGGCTTAATATATGAAAACCAAACAATTCAAGGCTAACTGTATGAGCCTTTACAATATGATTTAGCTTTCATTACCTGGATTCCTGGCTGTTCCCAGAAAAGAGGAATAGACCCACGGATCTGTATGAAGGATGAGACTCTGTCATCCAGGAAAATAACCTGTTCAAGACAAGACAAAAACTTGGTTAATTTCATTTGTAATGTGACAAAATATGCATTTATTCCTAAAAAATACTTTAACTAGAAAAGCACTCGGAGAGCACAGACCTCCGCCAAGCAGCTCATTTCTACCCATATTGTTATTTACAATTACAATGAACAATTTCATTTAGCAGAAGCTTTTATCCAAAGCGACGTACATCTGAGGCAATTTGGGGTTCAGTGTCTTGCTCAAGGACACTTCGGCATGTGGAGGGGCCGGGGATCGAACCGTCATCCTTACAATCATTGGACAACCCGCTCTACCACCTTAGCCACAGCCGCCCCTACAAAACTTTTTTCATTGGCACTGACGGGATTCGAACCCAGGCCAACGGCTTTGTAGACAGATGCTAATCCTGTTCTATTGAGCTATGCCTCCTCCTTTGTGACTTCCACAAAAAAAAAATCCTGGATCCAGATGATAATCCAGAACATCACCAAAATTTGTATCATCTTTTCCTTGTCCCATTGTCAACATTTCCTGAAAATGTCATTAAAATCTGTTCATAACTTTTCAAGTCATCTTGCTAACAAACAGATAAACACCGACAAAAACATAACCTCCTTGGCGGAGGTAATAAATGATTTGGAACCTAATGCATGAACTCTGCAGCAACAACACACAACACTCTAGCCAGCAGTTAACATCATCATGACAGCGATGTCAATAATAGGGAAATAAGCAACATGAAAAACCAACAATAATAATCTGGGGACTGGATCACTGTGGATAATCTCCTGCTATATAGTATATTCAACATCACTTGAAATGTTATTATCTATAAATCATTTTATTTAAAAATAGCATACGTTACATTTCATAACATATTATATTTATAACACAAGGTATGGGACGGGTCCAGATCAATTTGCCGTTTAATCCAAGGTCTAGACTTTGAGATGTATTAAGCTGTCAAAACCACAGCGGCTGACAAAAATAACCAGTGACTATACAATACTTTCTAACACAAAAAGATCCTGCTATTACCACTACATGTGAAGCTTGTAATCTTCCTTCTATCCAGACTTTGACAGACAGATGTTGAGTGAACTCTATGGAAATTTAAAAAACACCAATATAGTGTAGTTGAACTGCATGACACTGTATGATAATTGTAGTAGTTCCAGTTATTGTGTCTCTCCTGTAACCATTTATTTACTCAAACAGGAACTATAAAAAGAGAAAGTGTCAACAATTATTTTTCCACAATGAAGAATTGAAAATTTGACTTGCATTTTCAAATACACGCGTCTTCTGACAATTTGCCGAGACAGCAATAAAATAAACACCTGAAAGACATTTAACTTATATTACTGTAAAGTAAAAGTCCTTACATTAGAGTGTCAACACTTAATCAGTGTGTTAATATACTATTACCATTATCATGGCATTAGTACTGTCAATAGCATATTAATAATGTGACTATGAATAAATATATATGATTCATTATGTCAAAAATAAACTGGCTAAAGCTTTTTTCAGTGTGAAGAATATATTTACCACTGATTCCTGCTCTGTGGCAGCATTATATCTTTAAAGCATGATCGGCCTAAAAAAACTGTACAAAATGTTATTCACCTGTTCAGTCTCCACAAAGTTCGCCACCTGTCCATCATCATTTGTTCCTCGGACATTGAATCGAGTGCCGGCTCGCTCTGAGCTGAGGCGGGAGAAGATGCAGGCCTTGGCCTGCTTGTGCCCTGCATAGATGGTCCTGATCTCCACACCGCCACACATCAGCCTCAGCAGCCAGTCATCACAGTTTACTCCGTAATGTTTTAGGTGCAGGTGCAGAGATTGGTTCCTATTGATTCATACACACAGACACAACAGTAATTACACTAATTTTAGTTTCAAAACACACAATCCCCCATGTCACGCATTTAACAGAAACTAATATTTCTCAAATGTAAGACTGTGTTCATGGTTCATATCTACTCCTTCACATACTATTAAAGTCAAATTCCTGCCAACTAGTGTCTATAATAACCTTGGAATAAGGATAATTCCATGCCCCTACCAAAAGAAGCGGTTATCTGTGGTGTCTTCTAGGATCCTGCGATGTGCATTGAGACTCAAGTCCATGCTGACTCCAGTGGAAGACCAGGCAAAGTAGAAGTGTCCTGAGTTAAGGACCTTTCGCACCTCAGCAATCCGGTCTTCATCTCCTGGGTCATTCTTCAGAGAAATAAAGTCTGTCTGTGTGACCCTGAAAACCTCTGAATCCTGCACCTTGCCTACAGAGCTGCATCCTGTCACAACCACGAGGCTGTGAAGCATGGAGTCGCCTGCAGAAAAAAAACGGTGGCACATGAATACAAAACATGTCTATGTATGGTGTATTTTGAAGAAAAAAGGAGGAAAGCAAGTAGTACATAAAAGCAATAAGAAAGCATGCAATAACATTAGGCATTAGAAGACAGGCTAAAAAATGGTTAATTAAACTCTGATGCCATTCCTTAATAGAAAATGTCCAGCCAGTCAAATCTCAGCCATCTATAACACTGAGCTTTAGTCTTAAACTGCTTTTTCCTTGTTGTGATAACAAGAGCCTTCAAGGTCATATTGAGGGCAGGTAAAGCAGCTTAGAAGTAAGCAGCAACAGGGGCACAAACCAGAGGGTCTTCGCAGTCACATGAACATAGAGATCAAAACCTGGATTGGACTCAGTCAAGAGGCAATAAACAGAAAATATATTTATTTGTTCTTACCCAAGTTCAAGCGAAGGACGCCCAGAATTCCATAGGCATCAACAATCTTGGTGTATGTATTTTTAATGGCCTCCTTCTCTGCTGCCGCTAGAAGATGAACAAAGGTAACAAAATGTAAGGAAAATATCAGTAGCATTGTCCCTTGAACTTTAAGTTAAATATAGCCTGTGACTTAATCACTGCACAGACTCATATCCATCTCTAAATATTCAAGAATATATCTATTGCAGTGGCATTAATTTGTAGAAGCCTTATTTGAGGAAAGGGTTTTAGACAATCTTAGTTGTATCTTGTTGCAGTGTAATCAGACAAGATGCCTTACACAAAACGGCAACAGCGCCTGATTCAAACATGAGGCATTCCTCCCTGGTCCTAGTTTCCACTATGACACTGTAAGGTGGTGGATCCAGCTTGTGGTAAATGCGATATCCCTTGCTGAAGGCCATTGTTGCTCCAAGATGAAAAACCCTATGTTATGACCTGGAAAGCAAAAACAATGATTGACAGCAGATCAAACAAGAGATATTCTCAATCAGACATCTGCAATTTGATGGAAACGAAAATGTCAGATCCTCTGTTTAAAACTGATGGAGAGATGACCTAAAACCCGATCAATAAGCACTTTTTTTTTTTAGATGTATGGTTCAAAAAGGGAGTTATTACATTTTGTATAGCATAGCTTGTATAACAAGGGCTTTTTAAAGACAAAATATGAACACCTGCACACCACTCTGACTATAAATAATACCTTTTTAAGTTTGATTTCATTATTTTCTAAAGAATCCCAGGAAATTACTCAATAAGGAAATCTATCAACTAATTAGGCAATAAATTGCGTGATCCAAAACGACTGGGAAACTTATATTGCGAAATGCAAAGCCTAATACGCTATCAAATGCGGACATAGCTAAGGCCCGCACCTACGACCAACTAGTCTCAAATTGAAGTGAATATCGCAGGCAACTGGAGATTATAAGCATCAGGGGCAATGCGACGGATAACGGCAGTTAGCAGTCAGGCCGGGTAACTGAAATATCATCCATCCTGACTCGGACAGTCACGACTACATATTGCAACTGCAGAAGGCGAAGCTAACGCTAGCCAGCTTAACCGTCAGCTAGCTCCAATGCTAGATTTTGTGCGATTGGAGACAGGCAAATAAAACGACAGGGATAAAAGTGTAAATCGAAAGCAGCTTAGTGTCTTTCACCTATCTAACGCTAGCTGGTAACGTTAGCTAAGTTAGCTAGATTAATCACAGGGACGGCTATGATTCGCTAGCTTACAATATTTTGATGGTGGTTCTACCTGCACGTCCGGGATGATAAGCTGTCAGTTACTCACATACATTTGAGCAACTCGGCCATTTAAAACATATGCACCTGTATATTTATTTGCATTTCTGCTTTATCTTACAACCGCCGGTTTTATTTTAAATAAAAACAGAGGAAGGACAACGTATCCCGTCTTACCGTCTCCCCCGCCGGGTTGTTACTCCGCTGTCACAACAAAATCCTTCCCGGTGTGTTGGCAGAATGGTACATTCCGACGCAAAGCACGCCTACCTCACGCTACCGTAATACATTTTAAATACTACAGTCTCGGCTTTTAAACAATTGAAATACATTTAGCGTAGAAAATTTAACGTTTTGCAGGATAAACTCACTAGACGTTGATGGTACATAATTTAAAAATAAGCTACTATGCAGCTTATACCGGCTCGACGCTGAAAGTCACAAAATGTTCTCATCCACTTTTACTCATGATTGACAGGTGGTCTGATCGAATAAGCGCTTCCTTGGAAAGCTGTCGTCCAATCACATGGCGGGAGGCGGTATCTAAGCCTTTCGTAACGTCGCACACTTTCTGTATAAAACAAGAGAAGCAACCCGGTTCGTAAACACAACACTGTCCGAGTTTTAATTAACTGAAAGAACAAGATGCGTGCGACTATTTAAATAGGTAGGTGCTCTACTGTGTTGCCTTTATAACAGCTTAGATTTATACAGAATAAAGGCCGAATTGTGTTGTTTTCGTGGCTTCTGTAAATATTGACCTGACCTTGCTCATCCTGCAAGATAGCTGCTGCATTCACAGGAACAAGGTTATTATCTTATATTCTGCGTTATGTTTCAACCTGTTATGCAATGTTGGATCTATAATGTAGTGCATACTATCTGATGATTACCAAAAGATAAAGAAACAACCAAACAAATGTCTGTACTTCCACGTAGACGCTTTGTTATTAATTCTGTTGTTTTTAAAGAGGAGTTTGGTGGTTTGTGCACTGTTCAGTCTCCTTGATTGTTAAAGGCTGCAACAACAGAGAAATCTTAAGTGAGCTGTTTGATACAGTCCGATTTTAGAGATCCATTTCATATGTGTGTACATGTATTATTATTTTATTAGTAGTATTTTATCCCATCTGTGTTCATATTCATCTCTAAATATAATCTCTTCTTTTCTTCTTTCAGGGAGTATCTTCAGACCCTTAAAATGAAGGGTCTTTTCCTAGTGGAGCCCGTGGTGGCCCTTTACGCCTTTTCCAGTTTCCTCATCTACCCGCTCGTGCAGCAGTACGTATACCGGAGGCTCTGGCAACAGCTGACAAACACCTCCTATCCCATCTCCGACAACACCTCCAGATGTGCAGCAAACGGCAGCAGCAACCACTCACTCTATCATGAGGTTGGTCCTTATAAACTGCATGTTATGAGGCATTCAGGAGGATTATCAATGAAGAATGTTTGGAACAACTATCCCCTCCACTGAAACAAGTTAACAATTAAAGTACTCCGCAAGAGTTTTAGGCACTAAAAATAAAGAGAGGATTGTTTTTAGGACTAATACGCTGCTTAAAGTGTATTAAACAGGAAAAAAAACAAAAAACTTTGAATTCTTTTAGGTGTACAGTTTTCCAACATTCTTGGCAGGTTGGTTGTTCCAAGAATCTTGTAGAACTTGTTCTTTGGTAAATTTAGGTTGTTTAATTTTTTTCCTACTGTAATCCCAACCTAACATAATGTGATGTTTTGATCAGGGCTCAATACCATCTCTTAAAATATAGTTTATTAAAGATAGTTCTTAATGACTGGATGTTTGGCTTAATTTGTCTTGCAAAGTGAATTTAGGACCAATCAGATGCCTCACTGATGGATATGAATCTAAACATCTAAAGTCCCTAAAACTTTTGCACAGTATGGTACTAATATTAAAATAATATTACTTTCCCAGTATTATAGAATAACAGTTTCAGTAAAAGAAGAACTGAAATTTTGTGTGACATTTAAGAAAATGTGTTGTGGTTTCTGTGTGGAAACCATGACACAACAGGTTTATTTATATTTAAGTTAGGCTCACTAAACAAGCCTGCAGCTCAACATACAATGATGCTCAACCGCTTAATGTATATAGATACATATACTTGCAATACAGCTTAGGTAACAAAATGTCATTTCAGTACTGCGCAATAAGGTGACATGCAAGGGAGGTTTGTGCATAACAGTTAACTTTTCCTGAAATTGTATAGACACTGTGTGCTGTAGCAGTAACACAATATAACTAAAAAAAAAAGTGGCAATCTTAATATATCATTCATCATTTCAGATAACGTAGCATTTTATATTAATTTACAGCAAGTAAGTCATCAAACCACATTAAAAGTAGGATTAGAGGGAATATACTTCTGTAAGGATTTGTATTGTTTCCATCTTCAGCATGTACTTATAGAAGAAGAATGAAAAACACAACAGAGAAGTGAAAACATACACAAACCGAGAAAACCGGTTTTGACTGAAAAATCCACCTATGCACCTGTTACCATGCAGAAAGCTTTGTTCCTTTTTGTTCTGAACAAGAAAACCTCAAAGTGCTTTCATTTCTGTGCTGTATTCCATGGCATTGGGTGTCACTTTCTCCTTTGATTTGTGTCATTTGATAGATAGGTGCCAAGTTCAGTTTTTTCCTCCTCTAAGACCTAATTTCATACAGTGCAGTGTCAACCATAGATCATTTTTAGATTACTAAACAACACTCTCTCTGTCTGCATTTCCAGGAGGTACAGAGGCAGGCGTCTCTCTTCTCCCTTTACTCAGAGCTTCTCTCCGCATTCCCATCTTTGGTCGTCACCTTCATGCTGGTGGCCTACAGCGACCGGGGAGGACGCAAGATCACCATCATCATGCCTCTGATCGGCACGTTGATCTACACCTTGGCCTTCCTGACTGTGTCCTACTTTGAGCTCAACATCTATTTTCTCATTGTCTCCTCACTTCTCAGTTCTCTGTTTGGTGGATTGGGCACATTCCTTGGCGGCTGTTTTGCCTATATAGCAGACTTGTGCGAGGATGGCCGCCAGAAGACGTTGCGTATGGCTGGACTGGACATGATGATCGGCCTGTTGTCTGGAGTGGCTGCAATATCAACAGGCTACTTCCTGAGAGCTGCAGGGTTTAACTGGCCTTTCCTAACCTCTGCACTGTGCCAATGTTTGATCCTCCTCTATGCAATTTTCATCCTAGAAGAGACTGTGAAGAAGGTCCCTACTGATAGCATTGCTTTAAATGGGCCTCCTCAACACTCGGCCATAAAACAGATGCTCTTCGGGGTCTACTACATGTTTGCACGGGCCAGCTGCAGGTGTAAAACTGTTTTGGCCCTCCTCATGACCATCTTTACCAGCTTCTCCTTTGCCTATGTAGGCGGGATCTCACTGCTGACACTATATGAGCTCAACGAGCCACTGTGTTGGAGTGAGATTCTGATCGGCTATGGCTCAGCACTGTCCACCACAGTGTTCCTGGTCAGTTTTGTGGGAGTGTCAGCATTCACATACTGCGGTGTACCACAGCTGCTCATTGTCCTGCTGGGGATCCTGTCTGTCGCATCAGGCATGGTCCTTGCGGCCTTTGCCAAGACAACTTTACTGATGTTTATAGGTGAGGGGAAAAACACTGACTACTGTGCTGCTCATACAAATAATGTAAAGCAGTTTGTACTCTCCTGCAAAGTGAAAAAAAAATCACAAAAGCCTTCTCTTGCAGTTTTTTATATGGTCAAGTGCAGAGAGAACAAAATCCACCTTCCTCATTCTGTGTAATGATCTATATTTAGACATTTCTCTGACGTTGACATCAGGCTCAAATCTTCTGAATTAGGGAAATTAATATACTTCAATCTAATCTTTAATCATCTAAATCAGTATATAGAAGACTCAAATTAGTTTCAGATAAAGTTTTAAATGTTTTTTTTTTTGCATGGTAGAAAGACTGTGGATTTTGTCCCATGGAATTATGTAAGAAAGGGATGTTTTGGTATTTATTATTAACAGAGTAGCTGATTAGAGTTACAACATTTTTTAGTGTTTCTTCTGGGGATGTGACTATTTTTTTTAAGGCAAGTGAGTCTAAAAATACAAGAAATATCATATTAAAAATAAGAGACATGTTGGCAGCAGAAAATATAAGAAA
>OMNN01096768.1:0-18165 GCA_900302755.1 Chromis chromis
CCTCATGCAAATGGCAATCCCAAATGTCACTTGCCTACCCCCACAGGAAAATGCACCCCACCACATGGCAAAAACATCAAACAATCAGGAACATCTTGAGGAACATGACAATGGCCCAAGATGTTGATTTGACCTCCAAACTTCCTAGACCCCATTCTGATCAAGCATCAACAGGATGCAGTGGAACAAGTTTGGTTGACAGAGGCCCCACTGCACAAGCCAGAGTACCCAAAGGATCCACTGCCAACGTCCTGGTGCCAGACCCCATAGGACACTCTGAGAGGTCCTCTTGTCCATGCCCAATGGTTCAGAGCATTTTGGACCACATAAGGGGGACCAACACAATATTAGGCAGGTGGTCATAATGTTATGCCTGATCGGTGTATACGTCCCTCTCTCTGGAAGAGGTTGAAACTAAACCTTTTATGTGATGTTATTTTGTGCAATCCAATCTCATTTAAAATGCAAAAAACAGCACTATTTGACAAAAAAATGCATTCATTATCACCTCTGCCAAGCGAAGCGACGGAGGTAATAATTATCTGTTGGTCCGTTTGTCTGTTAGCAAGATAACTTGAAAAGTTATGAATGGATTTTCATGAAATTTTCATGAAATGTTGATCATGTGACAAGGAACAGATGATTAAATTTTGTCCCTTTGTACATATAGGTTCACCGACCTCACAGAAGATTCCTGAATATCCCACAGGACAGCTGCAGGACGCCGTCCGTCCTTCCTTTTCCACACACTGTCCTCCGTGCAGACAGGGGGCGCTGTCACAGGGACTCGGGCCATTTTGGCAATATTTCCCCGAGACGCCAGGTGGACATAAACATCTGGACCCTGACACCAGGTCCTACAGCATGAAACAATATATATTAGTTTATATGTACGTAAACAGAGAGAGTGGCTATTATATAAAGTATAGGAAAGAGAAATTGGAGAAAGACAGTAGAGGCTTGTTGTGGATCGGCTGCAGGCAATAAAACATTTTCCCCCATGAGGACAAATAGAGCTCACATCTCAAGGTAGGATTATTTTAAAACTAGGGTGTATTTATTGAATAATGCCCAACATGCCTGAGGCTTTAAAGCAATTAAAACTAAATAACGAATCTCCTTCAAAGTTGTGTACGAATTCCTTATTTTACTGAGCAACTAGCGAAAAGATACAAAGAAAATGTCAAAACACAAACAGAAGGATAATTAAATAAATGCAAAGGCAAATTAGACAGACGGAGAAAGGCGGCACAGCCAGGACTCTCACCTCACAACGTCCGCCATTCAAACACAAACCCTGACAGCTGCTGTTCCCTGGAAATCAGAGAAAAAAAAAGACTTGTTTAATCTGTCATCCAAAGACAGAATATCAAGCTGTAAACAACAATACACAAAATGAAAACAGAAGAGAATGACATGCATTGCTGAACCAGATATCAATCGATGATGTTGCATTACTGTGCAACCAGGCAGTAGATTGTACGTTTCTATAACAATGTGTCAGCACAAAGTAGCTGGAGATAACAGTCAAAAATAGACTTTCACAGAACCTTATTGGTTACTGTTGCATTTATTTCAGTGACACTCTGTGAAACATGATTGATGGAGTTCATGTAAAATGATCTGCTGCCCACAGGGACGCTGGGCTGCGAACTGTTTAAAGGCTCCTAATGTTTCACTATTTGCCACTAGTCTGTCACTTCTGTGTTCTTCTACCAATTTGCTTCTTTTCTTCTCGTTTCCTTTTTTTAAACCTTTATACTCACTGATGTCGCAGTTCGGCCCCGTCCATCCAGGAAGACAGTCACACAGGTATCCACCGATCAGGTTGCGACAAGAGCGGGCGTGGACGCAAATACTCATTTCACACTCGTTGGTGTCTGAAGAAACAAAGGAAAAAAAGCTTCTAAAATTACTGATGAATGCCAAATGATCAGCATTTTATCTCTTTTGTCTGAAACGACAATCAGACAAAAATCTTTCTGATTTACAATTTGTGTATTTACAATTGTTACCTGCACCTTTGTTAAGCCCATTCACAAAATGTAAATAAAATGAGTATAAATACGGACTGATATTATATATTATGTGAGTGTATGTGACTGTACTTTCTCACTTTTTCAATGAGGAAACAATAAAACCTTGTCTAGAATTACTGTATAAATGGGTCACAGCATTTACGTCATCATGAGAGCCTAAAATTTTCCATTGAAATCAAAACTGTAGTTCAGCTGATTGGGTGTAGGGAATTAAACTCTATTTTAAACAGAGTGCCAAGTGACGGCTCATATCGGATTTATAATAGTTTAAATAGTTTTTTATTGATGGTTTTTGGGGAACTTGTGTACCTGATATTTATTTACTTTGTACTCCATGACCAGTTCTGACTCTGTCTTGTTAAAAACTGTCAAACTGAGGTAAAACAAAATGGTAATTCAGTCTGATAACTAGAAAAGCACTCGGAGAGCGCAGACCTCTGCCAAGCAGCTGTTACCTTCTCAGCTCTGTTGTATACCTCAGTAAACGACACTACTGTGTTAGCTCGTTTTGTGCTGGTAACAAGTTTTTCTGGGCTGCTATCAAAACAGGCAGCATGGGAGGCAGTAAACCTTGCGAAATGGATCAGTTTATTTGTCACAGACACGGTGGAAAAGTACAGCATGAGTGCCGGGTGGGACATACATACAACGCACTTCTCTTCATCTACTACTACTACATTACCCATAAGCCACCGCGCTTAAAGGAGCAGGCTCAGGCTGGTAACACAGCTCATTTTCATCCATATTGTGATTTCCACAAGCGGCATTTTCTCATTTTTGGTAATCTAGAACATCACCAAAATGTAATCATCTGTTCATTGTCCCATTATCAACATTTCCTGAAAATTTCATTAAAATCCTTTCATAACTTTTCAAGTTATCTTGCTAACAAACAAACAGACAGATAAACGCAGGCAAAAACATAACCTCCGCTTGACGGAGGTAATGATTTGGTGTTATTACTTTCCTTGTATATTTTTCTAACTTAAATGTAGTATGTGTCACTATAGAGTGGTATTATTTATCAGTGTTGTGTTCATCATATTATGTTTTGCATATTTCACATGCCATTCTATTCTATTTATAGCATGCTATTTTTACATATTGGCAGGTACAATAGATGGAAGTTATTGTTATAATAAACAAACCAACTCTGAGTCATTTACAGTTTATTAAATGTTAATCAGTGAAGCTTGTCTCTGTCGATACAAAACTGAATTAAACAAAAACACTCATCCATCTACTGAACAAAGATGGATGCAGGTTAAGCAGATGGCAGCTCCTTCTGTCAAATTCATTCATTCATTCACCTGGAGTACACTGAGGCATGGAGGCCTCTTTCACAATGAAGCTGAGTAAGAAAATAAAAGATGTAGGTGCACATATAGTATTTGAGTTTTAAAAACAAATGAATCAACTAAAACAAGAGCAGTTAGAAGTAAAATGAGATTCAATTAAACATATTAAGTATATAAATTAGTGAACCTTTAGATTGTTCTGCATGTTATTGGTGCATGGTGAGTGAAACTGGATTTACCAAGCTCACTAAAAACAACTGAGTAAATTAAAATTCATTAAAATATGATAAGGTGTAAAAATGCTCCCTGTCTCCTTGGCTCACTTCCTACATTCTGTCCTTTTAAAACCACAATATCTATTTTTATACATATACTAGAGCCTATGCTACATCAGTATTTTTCTACTTACATACAATTTGTGCAATATTAATACTTCTGTCAGTATTTGTATTCATGAAATAATCTGTGCAATAATACCTGCATGTGTAATACTGTTATTTCTATAATTAGTGCTTATGTATATTTTGGTTTATTTTTATTTTTTATCTTTTGCTGCTGTAAATTTGCAAATTTCCCCAGTGTGGGATTAATAAAGGCTTATCTTATTATTAACATTTATTCTTAAAAATTACAGTGCAGTGTGAATAATCCTATCAAGATTTGACCTTGTTGCATTTTAAACTTAGAAGTTTTTAACAGAAAATACTTTTGAGGCCATATCAGTGTTTAATTGTCCCTTTTCTGTTCCTACATGTCTCCTTGCCTCCTCTCCTTGCTCCCTGCAGGTAGTGACGGAGGAGAGGAGACAAACGGGACGCCGCCGCGCTCGAAGCTCCCTCTATCTGTCTGTCTCTTATCACCAGTGTTTGTCATTTTCTCATCATTATCCTCTCTCCGGTGTTCAGTTTCTCCCGGAATAGCAACAGTTTGTGGAATATTGTCGCGACGGCAGGAGAAAACCTTGGATAAGAAGCCACAAACATGAGTGTCGAGGCGTACGGGCCGAGCTCGCAGACTCTAACGTTCCTGGACACCGAGGAAGCCGAGCTGCTGGGAGCGGACACCCAGGGCTCCGAGTACGACTTCACCGATTTTACCCTGCCGAGCCAGACCCAGACCCAAGGCCAAACCCAGAGTCAGCTGGACAGCCAGGTTCGTGAGCCGCTTCGGTGCAGAAATATGCGTCCTACTGTGTTGACAAAATGAGAATTAGCTAGCGTTAGCTAACAACATCGGTTAGCTCGATGACGCCTTGCGCCTGTTACCACGCTTTTATCCCGCTAATTGGCTAGCACGCTAGCTAACAGCCCGTACAGTTAGCCAGCACAGTTAGCATGCCAACAGAGCTAGCATGTCAAGATATTATATTGCCATTTAAACCGAGAGTGTCAGACATGACCGGTGCTGTAGATCAGCCTTAACGCCCTTATTTATGCCCACTAGCAGTTCAATTTACTAAATACACACTGTGTCCGCTGACAACAACAATCACACAGGTTAGTGAGGACAGTTACTTTGGTACAGTCAAATTGCTGTCATCTAACCGTCTATTGATATGGCAGTAAGCTACACTACTAGTGAATGGTAACCTCTCATAAGGCTTTATTTAATGGATTGGCTGCTCATTTATAGTTTTGTAATGCATAAGGTTGACTGTAAGCTTCAGTTCCTATCTATAACTGTATACCTGTGTCTCCTCAGGTTAATGGCCCTGACGGTGTGCTACAGAATGGAGATGATCCTGTGGTAAAAGCCAGTCAGCTGCTGGCAGAGTTGAACTTCGAGGAGGATGAGGAGGACACCTACTATACCAAGGACCTCCCTGTGCATGCCTGCAGGTGAAGGACCTGACTGTATATGACTGCTCTGTCATTAGGGTGAAAACAATCGCATGTCAGGATTTGGTGTAACTCAGGAAATGTGTTGTATTTTTACTGCATGTTGTGTTTGTTTGTGGATGGGCTTTGTCCAAACTTAATTTGCAGTATAACTTGTGCAGTGGGTTTATTGTTCATGCGCTGCTGCTGCTGTAGGCAGCTGTAAAACTGCCATGAGTTGTTTTGTTGCATCATTACTAAAGCATGGGTTTACAACACCAGAGGTCCAACAGTATAATTTAAATTGAATCACAAACTGATGACAAGTTATTACAAGTTATTTGTCTATTTTCTTGTGCTGCTCTCTTTTGTATTAGACTTAATTTGATCTACGCTCCTAACAGTAATATTTTGTGTTTCTTCTTTAATTCTGGCTTTCCATTAGTTATTGTGGCATTCACGATCCAGCCTGCGTTGTCTACTGCAACACCAGCAAGAAGTGGTTTTGCAATGGCCGTGGAAACACATCCGGCAGGTGAGATGCATTGACTTACCAGCTTGTTATTGACCCTGCCCGGTGGTGTGCTTATCTAAATGAACCGGGAGGGAGACACTTTACAAGTACAATATCATTAAAGCAGGAGCACAATGCGCAGTGGATGGAATAATGTGCTTCTGTTGTCTTCAGAAACCTCTGTTATAAGTGGATAGTTATTGTTTGGTTATTGAGTTACAGCCATAATCTTAAAGGGTAATGTTTACTGGCTTTCAAGGGCCACATAAGCTAATATTAAGTTATTCAACTCCAAAGCAAAGCAGCATTTGTCTTTGAAATTTGAGCTAATAGCACTGTAATGTTTTCTCAGTGGATGTAATTGAAAACTTTTGAATAGCCTTGCCATAATCCAGAGAGCATTGGCGAGAAAAGCCAATGCCTCAGCAGGTTCCTTGTATTTAGGTATTTTAGTAAACACATATAGCAAAATACACAGTGCTATGAAAATTTGCATGATGCTGTATCAGTGTATGCCTTGTTTGGAGCTATCAGGTTTCATTATTTCTCATCATCTTTGAGATATTGTTTGCTGAACTCTATTACAGACACGTTTTGTCTGAAAGTAGTAATAAAAAAAAAATGTTAAGACTTGTTGATCTGAGTTGTAAGGCTATATCAATAGTGTACAGTGTGCTTTTAAGCGTAATAAACCCTGCACTTGCATAGGACTCAAGCACTGCACAATGTTTCTTATTCACTCACACAGGAATGGTGGTGGAGCTGCCAAGCAATGAGTGTAGTCTTTTGCATTTCCTCCAGCTGGTGCCTTAATTATCATTCTCTTCACTTTCAGCCACATTGTAAACCACCTGGTGAGGGCAAAGTCCAAGGAGGTGACCCTACATAAAGATGGCCCTCTGGGGGAAACAGTTTTGGAGTGCTACAACTGTGGCTGTCGAAATGTCTTCCTGCTGGGATTCATCCCCGCCAAGGCTGACTCAGTTGTGGTGTTACTGTGCAGGTAAGGGCACTTTTCTACAGCTGATGAAGCACTTTGAACTCCCCAACGACACTGTCAATCAAAAAGAAGACAGCAGTTCAAAATTATAAGTGACATTTTTGTTCTGGTTGTAACACAGGCAGCCATGTGCTAGCCAGAGTAGCCTCAAGGACATCAACTGGGACAGCTCACAGTGGCAGCCTCTCATCCAGGACCGCTGCTTCCTTTCCTGGCTGGTCAAAATCCCCTCGGAGCAGGAGCAGCTCCGGGCACGTCAGATCACTGCCCAGCAGATCAACAAGTTGGAGGAGCTCTGGAAGGTACTGTCAGCTCAACTGTACTATGTAAATAATCTAGACACACAAAATTTGAATTTAAGCGTGGGTATGGCTTATCTCTATATTTAACCAGATATATTGATACAGCTGGGTGTAATGCAAATAACATAACTGTAGTTTTTTGCACTGCCTGTTTTACTTCCGTGTTTCTATCTTTTGTAGTTTTCTGTTGTACAAAACGTCTGTGTGCCTGATAGTTCTTTTGTGTTTATCTTTTCTATGTGCACATGTGTATGTGAATGTTGTTTTGATGGAATGTACAAGTTTTCAGGACACTGGTTAAATAGACACTCATCTGTCATATAAATCTATTTAGATTTTCTATACATATTTAAATGTGTCACTTACCACCAGGGGATTTCATGTTTGTTTTTTTCCTTGTCAGGAAAATCCCACTGCAACCCTGGAGGACCTGGAGAAACCTGGAGTGGATGAGGAACCTCAACACGTCCTGCTTCGCTATGAGGATGCCTACCAGTACCAGAACATCTTTGGTCCTCTTGTGAAGCTGGAGGCTGACTATGATAAGAAACTCAAAGAGTCGCAGGTAAACAAAAACTTTGCCTATGTGTGTTATTTTTACATGATAAGTGAGTTAAATGATTAGTTGGTTGTCAACATAGTTAATGATTAATTTTATGCAGAATAGATAATCATCAATAAACCATTTGTTACCGTTGTAGTTGAATTTAGTTTATTTTCTAATGCTGGAGATTAAAGGTTTTTCTTACCTCTTGTAGAAGCTTAGCAAATGACTTTATAGAAGTCACCATTGAGGCTTTTCATTTATGTTTTTTTCACCCAAAAACTGCATACAGGTTTTGATGTACTTACTTAGAGTAAGTACATTAAAACCTGTAAGTAAGTAAGTAACTTAATTAAAGTATTACACTCTTGCCATCCGGCAGGAGTTACAGAAGCACGGCCAGACTGTTCAACAGCTTCATTCCCCAAGCCATAAGACTGTTAAACATTCAAGGACTGGACAAATACACGCACACACAATCTACTCATGTTAATATGTTGGCGCTGTGTTATATCTTGTTTAAATTGAACTATTTGAAATTTGGATTCGGGAAACGTTATCTCGTTTCACAATAAGCTGTACACTGTTGTTGAAATGACAATTAAACCTTTTGAACTTGAACTTGACGTCTGTAATAATTTTGAGGTTGATGTGATTTCCACGCCCTTTTTAAGTGTCAATCTGCTATTGTTACTTCTCAACAGACACAAGACAACATCACTGTCAGATGGGACTTGGGCCTGAATAAGAAGAGGATTGCTTATTTCACCCTTCCCAAGACAGATTCGGGTATTTATTTGTAATTTTACTTCAAGTTCAGCATTTTGTCTAAAAAATAAGATTAGTGTCAGAGCACACCTGATTACAGTAACATTATCATTTTACATGCATATATATGGTTTTATATTAAGATGATATATCATTTCCTGACATGTTTTAAATATGTTATCTGTTTGTGTGTTAAAGTTTTTGTTTTGGTCTTATCTGTTCTCTAGATATGCGACTGATGCAAGGAGATGAAATCTGCTTGAGATACAAAGGAGACCTGGCCCCTCCATGGAAAGGCATTGGACATGTCATCAAAGTACCTGACAGTATCCTTACGACTGCTGATAGGCAAACCAGTTCTAACAAGAGACCACATTTTACCCATGTTATCTTAAATTTGCACATTTATCATGCTTGGTAGAGTGAAATGTGGATCTTTAATAACCTCTAGTGGCAGCTGTGGAAAACTACAACAATATGAGCAAACTTGTATCTTCCTCCACACTCCAGTGGGATTTGCAAGCTATTTCTATGTTTAGATTTTGCTTATGCAGATCCACCTGTTAATTGTTAGTTACTGTGAAGTCAGAACTGACTCATGTCAGCTGTTTGAGTCGGCACTAAAAGCCAATTATGCAAGCATCAAAAATGTATATTTGTGTTTATTGTCTGTATAAAGATACCGCAACTTCATGTGCCTAAGATTAGCTGCATTGGTAGCTTACTTGTACAGAAACATAATGCATAACTCTTTATCTGTGAACGTCTTACTGAATCCAAATGATGCAGTCATGTTCAGTATAGAGAGGTTACTGCCTGTTTATTGTGTATTCAATTATTGTGAGCAACCAGTCATAATTATTGTAAGGTTGCACATTTTAAAAGGAAGATATAGTAGATGAATTAAAGTATATTAGTCATACTGTCCTTACAGTTACATATGTTTGAATAACTACAGTATATGTTAAAAGGCTGTGCTGTTTCCTTCACCTTCTGTCTCAGACTATGGTGATGAGATTGCCATAGAGTTAAGGAGTAGTGCCGGGGCTCCAGTGGAAATCCCTCACAATTTTCAGGTTGACTTTGTGTGGAAGTCCACTTCCTTTGACAGGTATTTATATTCATTTATTATGTGATCAATGTAAGCGAGACTTAAAACACATTTCTGCATCAGTTGTGTCAGAGCATGTTTTACTGAAAAATTAAGTTTTTGTGTCTGCTTTTTGTATCTCCATTATCCAGGATGCAAAGTGCCCTGAAGACATTTGCTGTGGATGAGACTTCAGTGTCAGGTTACATCTACCACAAACTGCTGGGACATGAGGTCGAAGATGTAGTTATCAAGTGCCAGCTGCCCAAACGCTTCACAGCTCAGGGCCTGCCTGACCTCAACCACTCCCAGGTGAGCTAGAAAGAAGACACTTGAAATGATAACAAAAAAAATGTTTACTTTACCTAACTAGCAATTATTTTTGTAATGCAGGTGTATGCTGTGAAGACGGTGCTGCAACGCCCCCTCAGTCTGATCCAGGGTCCTCCTGGCACAGGGAAGACGGTCACCTCTGCCACCATTGTGTACCATCTGGCTAGACAGGGCAACGGGTAAGAAACTCCTTTATGCTGTTTGCATTTTTTATGTGTGGCTCTGTGATAATAATGACTATTGCTTTTTGGTTCATTTACTCATTTAACTGAACTTTCAACCTTTGGGATATTTTGTTAGGCTTTTATGATCTTCATCCTGATTGAAATACCTCAGTCAGCCAATAGCATTCTTAAGGAAGTGTTTGGCTATAGGTTATGGCCCCTAAGACAGTATTTTACCTTTTGTCCCTCCAGGCCGGTGCTGGTTTGTGCTCCCAGTAACATTGCTGTTGACCAACTGACTGAGAAGATCCACCAGACAGGGCTCAAGGTGGTGAGACTGTGTGCCAAGAGCAGGGAGGCCATAGACTCACCAGTGTCCTTCCTGGCTCTGCACAACCAAACCCGTAACATGGACAGGTAACAGACAACTAGCTATGATGAACTTGTGTGGCTAACTTTTGTTTACTTCTTTTGAAAGAATTATTGTTAATTTGTCGGTAATGCAAATAAATATAACCCCTACAAAAATATATTTACTTTACATCGTTGGTGTAGAAAAATGTCTCTTTTATTTCTGATAACAATAACTTTAATAGGATCATGTTGCTAAACAGCAAAATTACCACCAACTCTTGTGAGAACAGCACGGGCTTGAATATGTGTTAACATTGTGTAGTAACAAACAGAAATCCAGGAAGCACAAATACAGTCATTGTGTCCTAAAATGATCCCAGATCCGTTTTTAGAATGACTTTTACAGACTCAAGTCTGTGCTTGCAAACACAACACTGATCTCACACTGTGATGAATCGGTTCCTACCTGCAGTATGCCAGAGCTTCAAAAGCTCCAACAGCTGAAGGATGAAACTGGAGAGCTGTCCTCCTCAGATGAGAAGCGCTACAGAGCTCTGAGACGCACTGCTGAGAGGGAGCTGCTTATGGTAAGAAAAGTGGACTTGCTGAAGTCTGAAAATTTCCTGTTTGTGACAGAAATAGGCATAAAAGTTGTTGAGATTTTATTAGTTATTGTCAAGTTGCTTAGAATTGAAAAATGGCATTTATTATTGTGATAGTTTAATAAAAACCAGCAGATTAAGTAATGTAGTAAGTGATACTTCACTATAAAGGAACTCAACTTTGTCTTGTCTCTCTTTTCCAGAATGCTGATGTGATCTGCTGTACCTGCGTTGGTGCAGGAGATCCTCGTCTGGCCAAGATGCAGTTCAGATCAATCCTGATTGATGAGAGCACCCAGGCCACAGAACCAGAATGCATGGTTCCTGTAGTCCTGGGGGCCAAGCAGGTAGGAGTCTCATGAGTGAATATACAAGTGGATCATTGCTGGTATCAGCTACCTGCTTAAACTGCTGTCATTCTGCACTTATGAGGTCATCGGTATCCACAAATTGTTTATTGTGTGTTCCTGCGTTATCCTCTTAACTTTGTAATCCGTTTTTCTCATAGTTGATTCTGGTGGGTGATCACTGCCAGCTGGGACCTGTGGTCATGTGTAAGAAGGCAGCTAAAGCAGGTCTGTCCCAGTCCCTGTTTGAGCGTCTTGTAGTTTTGGGGATCCGTCCAATCCGTCTGCAGGTCCAGTACCGCATGCACCCCGCCCTCAGCGCCTTCCCCTCCAACATCTTCTATGAGGGCTCTCTGCAGAACGGAGTCACTGCTGGTGAGATGACAAGAAACTTTGAAATCTGATTTCTTATTCTCTGGTATTTTGTTAACCCTTTTTTCTGACCTGTTGTTAAGGTTTCACTGTGCAGCTAGATGAAACCGTGATTAATCAGTTTTAAAAAACTGAAAGAACATATGAGACAAATGCACCTCATGTTTCCTATGTTTCCCTGTGTTTCAACCTACTTCTATTTTACCCCTCTGTAGATATGCATATAGCAGATCCTACATCACCTACACAATTCATGATTCATATGTTTGTTCTTCTTGCAGGGGACCGCATAAAAAAAGGCTTTGACTTCCAGTGGCCACAGCCGGACAAGCCGATGTTCTTTTATGTCACCCAAGGCCAAGAGGAAATTGCGAGCTCTGGAACATCGTATCTCAACAGGTTTCAACTTACTTTATGTTTACCTAATGTCTTTATCCTTCAGTCTCTTATAAAGCATTTTTCACAGTCACGTACAGTACATGCAGTCGCTAAAGGCACTTGATTTTGCTTAGGTGTTGAACAAACCTGTGTTTAAAGAGATATCACATCACTTTTTGTACAGTATTTCATTCACAGCTTATTAGAGTCTGTGCTTAATTAGTGTCAACTATGTCAAACTGTTCCTTCCTTTCTCCCACCCTACCTATTTATGCAGGACTGAGGCAGCCAATGTGGAGAAAATAACCACAAGGTTGCTGAAGGCTGGAGCAAAACCTGATCAGATTGGCATCATCACCCCCTATGAGGGACAGAGGTCCTACCTGGTCCAGTACATGCAGTTCAGTGGCTCCCTCCACACCAAGCTCTACCAGGTAGAGTCACAAGTATTTTTTTTTTTTTACAGTTTCTACGTTTGTTGTGAACTTCAACAGAAATCGTAACTATTGAAACACCTGGAATCCAGTCATAGCTTATGTTTAGCTTATGTTTAGGTCCAGTAACCTCTCACATTTATAACAGTTTAATCCTAAGATAAAGAATTCTCACCCAATTTTTTCCCACCTTGTGCAGGAGGTGGAAATAGCCAGTGTTGATGCCTTCCAAGGCAGAGAGAAAGACTTCATCATCTTGTCCTGTGTGAGGGCCAATGAGCACCAGGGCATCGGTTTCCTCAATGATCCCAGACGTCTTAACGTGGCGCTCACCAGAGCAAGGTAAGCTGTTCAGTGTGCAGAAGAATTTTCTGTCTTTTTGACTTTAACATTTGTTTGATACCCTCACTGATATCTGTTATGACGACTTACCCGTAGCTTTAATCTGTAAGTCATTAATAATATTCTGCTTTGGTCACATAGGTACGGTGTGATCATTGTGGGAAATCCCAAAGCCTTGTCCAAGCAGCCTCTTTGGAACCACCTGCTGAATTACTACAAGGAGCAGAAGGTCCTGGTTGAAGGGCCTCTAAACAATCTGAGGGAGAGTTTGATGCAATTCAGCAAACCCCGCAAGCTGGTCAACACCATCAACCCTGTGAGTTTAGTGTGTTTGTGTATATTACATACACGGCGCTTATAGAATGCTGAAATGAAGGTTTTTTTTAAATGGGTCATGTGTAATTATTTCCCTTGGGACATGAAAGATCTGAGGTGCAATTTCCAATCTACTTGTATATCTAGACTGAGGAATTAAAAGAAAGCGGTGTAATAAATCAGTGTACATGCAAGAATTAATGAGCGGTGTCCTAAAAACACAAAATGCATTGCTTGTTCTTTTGTTTTCAGGGCGGTCGATTCATGAGCACAGCCATGTATGATGCCAGGGAGGCGCTCATTCCTGGATCTGTTTATGATCGCAGCAGCAACGGTGAGAAATTCTTCCCATAACAGGCACACCTTTTTCTTTATTGGAAACGAATCACTTTTTTTTTTTTTTTTTTTTTTTTTTACAAACAAAGCCCATTGATGATAGAAAATATTTTTGCTAGTTATTACAGGTTTAATGTGCTGCTGTGGGGGAAACCATGCTTCACCTGTCACAAGACACAGCCAAATGATAAAGTAGAATTAACATTTGCTTCCTTCTCTTGCAGGGCGTACATCCAACATGTATTTCCAGACTCATGACCAGATTGGTATGATCGGCACAGGCCCCAGTCCCATGTCCTCCATGAACATCCCCATCCCATTCAACCTTGTGATGCCCCCTATACCTCCACCTGGGTACCTGGGGCAGGTGAACGGTCCCACTGCAGGTGAGAAAGTCATAAAACAATAACAGTCATGCTATCTTTATTGTTCTTTAAGACATGCGCATTTTAATTATGAAACACTTGATTGAATTGTGTTACCTCACTTAATTTTCGTTCAGGTCGCGGTGGAGGTATGAAGGGCAAGTCGGGCAGCGGAGGGGGCGGCGGGACTCGAGGTGGCCGTCAAAGAAACCGTGGCAACATGGGAAACCACAGTGGAGGAGCAGACCGCGGCCACATGTCTGGCAGCCAGGCGAGCCAAGACCAGGGCTCCCAGCCATTCTCCCAAGGGCCTCTGACGCAGGGCTACATCAGCATGAGCCAACCATCACAAATGAGCCAGCCTGGGCTCTCCCAGCCTGAACTCTCCCAGGTTTGTTCATTTTATGAGTAGTAAGTAGGTCTAGTAACTTTATGCTGAAATCTGTTTGGTTGTCCGTTCATTCATTGTAATTAAACTCTAGCTGTTTGGACTTAGAGTACTGTGCAAAAGTTTTAATCCCTAAAAATAAAGTGAGGGTGTATTATTGAATTAATTTAGTTTGTATGTGACCACCTTCTGTCTTTAAAATAGCACTAATTCTTCTCAATGCACTTGTTCACACTGTCTTAAGGTACGTGACAGGTAGGTTGTTCCAAGCATCTTGAGAACTGACTTAATGATATTGGAATTAAGTCTCTGTGGTGCCAAACCATCTGCTGCAGGACTCTATGTTCTCCTGTCAATAAAAATACTTCTTTATGACTGGCTGCATTTTTGTGGTCATGGTTGTGCTTCAGAATATATTTGGGACCAGTTTGGCACTTCCTTTGTGGTTTTATAAGATCAGCAAAAATCTCACCATCTCAAGCACATGAAACTTTTGCACAGCACTGTATATTCCAAGGGTGTGTCCAGGTTTCCTCTTGCTCCAAAAGCATCCACTGTTTTCCTGCTTGGAAAAGAAATAAAGGAACAACTGTTGACTGGTCTCTTTCACTTTTTGTTTGTCCCATTATAGGACAGTTACCTAGGAGACGAGTTCAAGTCCCAGATCGATGTGGCTTTGTCCCAGGACTCCACCTACCAGGGGGAGCGGGCCTACCAACATGGTGGTGTGACTGGACTGTCCCAGTACTAGACCGTAAGAAATTCCACTGTGGGCTAAGCTGACTCACTAAAATTACAGTAATAGTTCAACATTATGGGAAAATATGCTTGTTTACTTGTCAACAAAGAGTTAGACGAGAAGATTGATTACAGTTTCATGTCTGTCAAATAGGAAGCTGGAGCCAGCAGATGTTGTCATGTTTACACTTATGTTTTTGTCACACTTGCACGCTAGGATTAATCTAACTGCCTGCTTGCTCCAGGTTTATATTTAACAGTTAAGAGAGTGAGATTTAAATGAAAATGATATATCATTGAATATGAATATCTTTTAATCAACTGAAATGATTTATGAATATTTTGTACAATTGTATGTGTTTGTGTTTGTCTTGCAGGTTGCTGGAAAGGAGCTAGGCCTGTGAGAAGCTTAGTTCATTGGTATTTTAATCTGGGTAATAACAAAAAAGAACAAACATGGATACCCGTTTTCCACTGCTACAACCGAAGCACCACTGTGTGAAAGTAACAGGAGAGAGACCGTGAGAAACCAACCAATCACAAGAGTGAGAGCAAAACTGGGAGTAGAGCTGGACAGGGAGAGAGCAAGACGGAGAGAGTGGGAGGCTGGTGGAGGAGAGAAGGCACTGCTGCTCACCCGCGAAGACGTGGCGAAGGAGGAAGCTGTCGTCCTCGGAGCAGCGCAGTTGGAGAGGCGAGACCTTGGACAGGTCGAAGAGGGTGAAAGATCTGAACGATTCTGGAGGGAGGGGAAAGGGGGCGACTGTGTCATCTTGTTCCTCGTGTGCCCCCGAAACCCCTCGGAGATCTCCAGGCAGTGTGGTTGGGAATCTTGCTCCAAAAGCTGAGAAAGATGGAGAAGAGGTGTCTCACAACTAAAAGTCCTCCAAGCTAACTCAACAGGGACGTCTTCTGTGACTTGGAGTGAGAGAGAAAATAAACGGAGACACAACTCTTGAAGCAGTTGATATGGCAACTTTTTTAAACTCAAAGCTTGAATCGAGGCTCTGCATTTGATCACATCTAAGCATCCAGGAGAAATGTTTGGCATTTCAAGTGAACTCAATAAGTGCTTGCGGGTGCTGTGCCTCAAAGAGTTTCAATGAAATTTGAGGATTACACAGTCACGGGTCATTTGCTTTTCTTTCTCAGCTTTGAGTTGGAAAGTTTTCTAAATAAAGGCTGTTTTCATTGAGGTTTTCAGTGATGTAAGCTAGTGTAGTTGGCCGTCATTCAAGGCAGGTCTTTCTCTAGGTGGTCTGCAAAGAACAAGTGGTGGAATAAGCTCTTAAAAATGTAAACGTAAAAGAAAAACATCTTTGTCTCCACATCTGAGCTCCAGAGATCCGCAGATAGTGAGACAATTTTGTTTTTTTGTTCTTCTGTGTATCTTTTTAGTCGTGCAAAAGGATGAGTGAAAGCACCATAACCAGCTTGTGACTGAATGAAGCCGTCATTCTTTTCTGCTGACCCTGAAGCCACTAAAGCTCGCAGATATGAATCATCTTGAGCACATACATATAGCTAAATGTATCTAATCAGCCAAATCAAGAGGGCAGGACTTCACAAAGACCCTTGCCCTGAAGTCATATGTCAAAAAAACATGCAGACAGATTATAAATGTGCAGTTTATGCATCTGATTGTCAGTAAAGAGAGACAAGGAATAAGAGAAATGATGACACTGAGTTTTCATGCCTGTTGTTGAGTCGTCTTCATGACAACTCGCTCATGAGAACTTCTAAGGCCCCAACATGTTGAAGAGAAACTTCAGCAGTTTCACCTTGTTGGACTTTGGTGAAAGATATTTTGAGAAACATTTGAAATGACAAACATAGAGTTTATGTATTGTTTGTGCAATCTGGCATAGAGAGTTAACTTAAAATTAGGTACACATGATAACCCAAGTGTAACATTTATGTAGGTAGAACCTGAATCCAGAGAACGCCTCTTCTTTTTTCCTTTAGTTTTTGTTCCTTGTCCTAAAGTCTTGATAGAATCTGTCAAAACAGTGCAATCATGTTAAAGACAGAGCACTTAGTTTGTTCCATAACTTAAGTGGACTTTGTGTTTCAGTACTCAATGTTGTAAGTTTCACACATTTCACACTAGTGACATGTAGCTTGCATTAGTATATCTCACCATCCTGTGGTTTTGTTGTGATCCTGAACGCTTTATGTTGTTACATCCACGATACTGAAAAACGTCTTCAGAACTAAAGCTACTTTGAATAAGTTATAAATGTTTGTTGAGCCATCGGGCCCAGAGCACCTGCTGAAAAGTGCTCAGACCGCCAAAGAGAGAAAGAAAAAACACCCACTAGGACAAGACATATTTACTTATGTGTGTGTTTATAATCCCACAGTATTATGAAGTAGATACACAGGACATCACATTAATATTAATACCATTTTCTGTGTGAGTTATTTGCTGTCTAAATTTATGTTACACCCCATTTGAACAATGATCACCACTTCTAGCTAGATGCATCCATTCATAAACGTATTTAAACTCTTAACTATTAAAGTTAACCACAATTTCCTCTTAATAAAATAAAACTAAGAAATAAGCGACCCATCCCTTCCCTACACATATAGTTTTTGCATGTCTTATGACTTAAGGGTAACTGTTTTGAGTTGGGTGTTTTCCTCTTCTGTATTTTTGCTCTGATAATCTCATTTGGCTTTATTGCTGTTTAAAAATGAAGATGTTTGTGTTGGCCACTTGGCTGCACCATTTAGTTTGTTTTCTGCCCCCTAACTGATGTTGGTAGTTAGAAACTGTGCTCACACCCCCAAAAAAATCTCCTGTTCATAATCTTGGAAAATTAAAGTTTGCTTCTTTTTGCTCCTTCAGCATGATTCCAGTGTTTTAATTTCTCTTGTGGGACTGAAGTATCAGTCTGATAAAAATGATTCTCTTGCAGATTATGACTTCTTGCAGCTAAATGGGTTGTAGTGTGACTTTTTTTTTTTAGGTCATGACTTTTCCATTGGGGGCAGTAATTCATTAAAGACTTCAAACTGGCACCCCAAAGCAGACCTATAAGGTTGCAGTATGCACACATGCAGGCTCATTGGCTGCAGGCAGGTTGACACAGTTTCACCACCTCTTACAGCTGGAGCCTGCAGAGCCAGCAGGTGGTACTCTACTGCCGGCTGTTGCATGCGATCCGCCGGCTGGATGAGGAGCTGAAGCCCGGAGAGGAGAGCGGAGAGAGCTGGAGGTTAGAGAAAAGGGGGAAACAAACAGCGGTCGCTTCTTCTTCTTGTGGCCGGGCAGAGATGGACTCGGAGCGGCCCGCGGTCACTTCAGTCATCGGGGTCA